>JAVIWB010000163.1:0-141572 GCA_031893035.1 Dermolepida albohirtum | reverse complement strand
TTAAATGCTAATGGAAAAGTACTCACTATATTCCTAATAAATAAATACTAATATATTTTCTGTTGTTTTTGTCGACTTGAGTATTGGTTAATAATAATAATAATAATAGTCTTTATTATCCAACTATAAAAAAATCCAAGTTAATGACAACAATTAAAAATTTAATTAAATCAAATTATATACACTATCGGTCATATTTATTTGCCCACCCTTAGTTTTAGCCAAAATTATTAAACTATCAAATGTGTACTGAAAATTTATTTATTGTACCAATACAATAGTGTAAAATAAACATAAAATAGTTACATTTTTCTTATATAAAAACTTTATCATTAATTATTATTAAATTTTGCTCTCATCAATATGGCCACCTTTATTTTTGATAATTGCGGCACATAACAGCGGCATCCTTTCAATTAATTTTTGCAGTGTATCTTCTGTAATTTGTGCCCAGGCTTCTTGAAGTTGTTCCCGCAGTACAGTGGTGGATGATAGAGCACGTTCTCGAACCCTCCGGTCCAATTCTTCCCAAAGAAGCTCTATTGGGTTCAGATCAGGATTTTGAGCTGGCCATACCAGTATAGAGATTTGCCCTTGCTCTTCTAGTTGACACAAGTAATCGCCACACAATCTAGAAGTGTGTTTCGGATCGTTGTCCTGTTGAAATACAAAGTTTTCGCAAAGAATCCCTAGTCCTGAAGGAACAGCGTTATTTTCTAAAATTTCCTTGTAGCCTTCTTTTCTTAGGATTCCCTTAATTTTGACGAGATCGCCTACAGATCTTCCACCAAAACACCCCCAAATCATTACTAAACCTCCTCCATGTTTTACGGTAGGCGCAATACATTCTAGCAGTACTCTTTTTCCTGCGGATCTTCTTACGAATATTCGCCTTTTACTACCGAAAAGTTCAAATTTCGATTCGTCTGTCCACAACACATTATTCGACTGATCAATCGTCCAATTCTTATGTTCTTTAGCCCAATTTAGTCGTTTTATTTTGTTTTGCTTTCGTAGTAGTGGTTTTTGCCGAGCAATTCTTCCGTATAAACCCGCTTGCCTTAACCTTCTCTGTACCGTGGACACACTAATTGGTTTAGCACGCGCTCTATTCATTTCAGCAGCAATTTCTGGTGCTGTTTTTCGTCTATCGCGTCTATTTGTCCGTATTAGATACCGGTCATCTGCAGATGTCGTCGCTTTGCGTGGTCCAGACCTTCTTTTGTTGGAAAATGTACCACTTTCTTCAAATTTTTTGACGTTATAATCACCGGTTCTGCGATTTAATCGTAATTCTTTTGCAATTTCGCGATTACTTTTACCCGTACGATGATAAGCAATTATCATAGTACGCACTTCAACAGATAATTCCTTCGTCTTCTTCATTGCATTAAAATATTCACAATAACTCTCTATTTCACTGTTTTCGCAACAAAAGATGAACGATGACTGACATAAAATTTATTTTACTTTTTGAATAACACATCCTAATATTGTAATTAGTTAGTACAATAACACAATATTGGTAATACCTTTCGGAAATGCGGGTAAAACTGTTAATACTGTAGGGATTAGCCTATATAATATTTATGGAATTTTCCAAATAGAAATTCATATGGAATTACTTCCACTAATAATATTGTTGAATAATTATAATACAGATTTTTCGAAAGTAATCCGTATTTCAGGAAACACATAAAATTGGGGTGGGCAAATAAATATGACCGGTAGTGTAAGTAATCTGGTACGTAGACTTCCGCGGTCGTGGTCCATGCTATCTGCTTCTGGGCTTCCGGACTGGAACCGCATCACTTGTATATCTGCCGACGTTTCGTACCCATTTGTATGGGACATCTTCAGGGTTGAACTACTGCACTGAAACTTTCAGTTTCAGTGCAGTAGTTCAGCTCTGGGTACGTATGTCATTCCACAAAATATTGTAGACAATGAAAAATTTCGAAACTTTTGGGGAATTGCCAACAGGAGGCCAATTACAGTATAATTTTTCTCAGGTGAAAAACACGATTACGGATCAAATAAAAGCAGAGTTAAAAGATCAAAAAATGTGGCTGTCTTTTGGGGACAGGAAAGGAATTTTGTTAGTGGATATTATGGCGAGAGGCACAGTAATCAATTCTGATGCGTACTGTGTGACCTTGAGGAAACTTCGGCATATTTCTGCACAAACACAAAGTCGAATCAAGTCCTTTAGACTTGATTAGACCAGACATCGCGTCTAGTGATTTTCATCTGTTTCGGTACTTAAGGGAGTTTCTTGGTGGTGGATTGGGCTTCTTTACAAGCGGCAGATTTCTTTGGCGTCAGAATTCAAAAACTTGTTGAACGGTATGACAAATGTTACACATAATGTAAAAAAATAGATAAAAGTATGTAGAATATTTATATTTTAATGACGTTTATGGTATTTTTCTTCTTATTAAAAAACTGATTTTATTTAAAAATTAACCCTCGTATATATATATATATATATATATATATATATATATATAAATGTATAACTACAATGTTTCAGAAAGGGGTTTATTATAATGGATACAAGTTCTTTAATAATCTGCCGGCCTTGACCTGTTTAAAAATCGAGTGGAACGTTATCTTAGTCAAATTAATAAGTCAAGTTATAGCTTAAACGATTGTTTATGTAATTGGTAATGTTTTTCTCTTTTGACATATTTTAAACACATGTATTATTTTCCTTTTGAATGTATTGTATGTTGTTTTGAAGTAAACGCTTATTTGTATGTACATATATGTATATCTACATATGTATACTGCAAATATATTGGGCAATATAACAATGAAACTGATTTTTGATTTTTTTAAAATTAAGTTCTTTTTTTTTGTCTACATTGCGCCCAATAATGTTTTTTTGGCTTCTTCAGGGTCAAAAATGCGAACTGAACTGCGAAAATGCACGATATTTTCTTATTTATTAGATCCTTCCCATTACAAGTTAAGGTTTTATGCATTTAAATCGTCTTTCATATGTCTTACATTAAAAACTACCATTCTATTTTAATGAACCAAAATATCTTAAAGGTTAAAACGAACTGATTGTCAATATCTTTTTTTTATTTTTGAAACAACCCATCAAATTAAAGGGTGAAATACCGGCCAAAAAATAGGGAACTTAATTTAAAAAAATCAAAAATCAGTTTAATTGCTGGATGACTCTCTAATATGATTGCAATACCAATTGGTTCTAGTAGCAACAATGTAGTCTTCAGTCTTTTTGAATATTTAGTATATACATATAAGTATATATCAGAAAGTGAAAAAAAATATTTATTCAAAGTATTGGCCATTCGATTCTATACATCTTGCCCGTCTTTCAGGTAATTTATGAATGCCACCCAAAAAAAACTGTTTGTCTTTTGAGCAAAACCATTCGTCAAGCCATTTTCGAACTTCTTTGAAATTGGCGAAGTGCAACTCTGCAAGCGTCTATCCTATTGATGTGAAAAGGTAATAGTCAGACGGCGGGTGCGATATTACATCACATTCAAGTGAACGGTTTTGCAGTATGAGACGGCGCGTTATCGTGCTGTAAAATCACTTTACCGTGTTTTCGGGCCCATTCTGGACGTTTTTCTATCAACGCATGGTTCAAATTGATAATTGTCGGTAGCGATCACTATTAACTGTTTCATCATGTTTCAACAGTTCGTAATACACCACGCCACTCTGGTCCCACTAAACACCGAGCATTGTCTTGCGACCAAAACGATTTCGCCTTGGAGTCGATAGGCTGGCTTTGCCAGGTGACAACCATGACTTTTTACGCTTAGGGTTTTCAAAATAAATCCATTTTTCATCACCCGTCACTACTCGATGCAGAAATAACTTCCGATCATACCTTTGAAGCAGCATATCACACACGATTTTTCGATTTTCCATTTGCCTCTGTCATTCTATTGATGTGACACCCATTTTCCAATCTTTTGGATTTTTCCCATTGCTCGTAATCGATCACTAATCGGTTTTTCGGCCACAACGCTTCTGCCTGTTGTATTTGAGTTTGGGTTGGGTCTTCATCCAATAATTTCTGCAGTTTCGCATCTTCAAACTTTTTCGGTCTACCAGAACGTTCTTTGTCTTGCACATCGAAATCACCACTTTTGAATTGTCGAAATCACGCCTCACAAGTTTTTATAGTTGGAGTATGCTCATCGTAAATTTCTACCAGCAAACCATGATTTTCAGCAGTAAGTAATGCAAATGCACTTTTTCGTGCACGAAACTGGACACTTTCATGAGATGTAAATCTTTGACAGTGTTACTTTCGCAAAATATAACATGTATAGCTTTAAAACTTGATGACAGTGGAATAAAATGACATGTTGCAAATCATAATATTGCATACTTAAGCCTAGCGACATCTGTTAGAAAATCCGGTAATGACTTACCAGTACGCCTGGTATATATACAACATCCTGTCCAGGGATATGTACACATTAAGCATTATAAAATCTTTACCATTTGCCCTATGAAATAAAATATAATTTCAGAAAAATATTGTTTTTTTTTTATATCATCAAGCTTTTGCGTTAGGCATTAAGGTTGTACGGGAATATTCAATATATTTTGTCGTCAAATAATTATTTAAAATGTTACTGAAAGTGTTTCAAATACTACCAATTTATTTGAAAAGTGGACCAAAAAGTACACCTTCAATCATTTTCGAACATTAGGTAAAAATAATCAATGAGACGAAAATAAGTTGAATTTGATGGAGCCTGTGGTTGATTAACTTAATCACTAAGGTTGGTATATAACCCCTTTCCACATTAACTTTTGTAATTCTGTATACGCATTTCAACAACTAAGTTGTCATCATCAGCAGATAATTGCAAAGTGTCGCACCTGGTAAAACACGGCGAAAAATACCTGTACGAAAACAAACTCCGTACGCGATCTACACCGCTGAGAACCAAGATGTACACTGTACATCTTGGTCATGTACCAACCATAGTGATTGAGACAAAAATAATATTAAAATATGAATTTTTGTTATAATTTCCAGATTCATTAGTTATAAAAATTATTTTACCTATAATCAGATGACACCCTATTCTCTATCCAAAAATAAAAAATAATTCGTTTTCTTTCTACTAAACGTTTCGTTGGTACTAACATTTATAATATCAGATTGATGTGATTGGACATGTTTATTATTCGTGAACAAATTTAATGTCTGTCAATTACCATTCAATTTATTTATCATTAGAGTATATTTTTCACTAGACAGAATCAATCAAGTTTTGTTGTTATTTTAATTCAAAATGAAAACATGATAAGAGGTTATCTAAGTAGTTGTCTGTGTTATGTATAAGTCAACAAAGGAAGAATTGAATGTCATTGCAGGGACTACGAAAAATGTTTCGAAAATCGTTAAAGAAACAAACGGCTTCACTCAATTAAGAGCAATTAAAAAAGATAACCTTGTTTGTAGTAGCAGATATAAAAAAAACTCTATTTGTGATATCGTCATGTGTGAAATCAATAAGGTATTAACATTTCTAAAAGGTTGACTATTTAAAACATGTTACAATACAAGAAAATGTTACAAGAATACTTTTAATAAGTTCATAGATTATTTCGGTAGAATAATTATGAATATCGGTTATAAGTTAGTTACGTACACTATCGCTCATAAGTGTTTGGGCACTCGCATTTAACCCGCAAATTGTAACAAAAATCAAAATTGAAATACTAATATCTTATTATTATTTACGTATGTGAAAATATATATATTTACATCTAAAATAAATTGTTGTATAATATATTTAACTAAATTTTAGACTCGTCTATATGACCTCCTTTATTTTTAATCACAGCAGCACACAATCGATGCATTCTTTCGTTTAATTTTGGTAATGTCTCAGGGTTTATTTTACCCCATAACTCTTGCAAGTTCTTCCACATATTAACAGCAGATGTGGGGGCCGATTTTCTCACCTCTCGGTCAAGTTCTTCCCACAGCAACTCGATGGGATTTAAATCGGGACTCTGGGGAGGCTACGCCATAACTTTTATGGTTCTCTCGTCCTCCAATTTCTGCCAATATTCCCGGCATGGTTTGGAAGTGTGTTTCGGGTCATTATCTTGTTGGAAGATAAAATTCTGATCCGAAATTTTAATTCCAGAGGGGATTGCGCTTTCCTCCAATATGTGCTAATACTGTTCTTTTTTGGTATATCTTCGATTTTTGCGAGATCGCCCGCATTTGATCCAGAAAAGCAACCCCATACCGTGTTTAACAGTAGGGGCAATGCATTCTTCCCGGGTACGCTCACCCACAGGCCTCTTCACGTAAACACGTCTTCGTGAACCGAAAATCCCCAAGTTGTATTTATCGGGCCACACTATATTATTCGTTTTCTATGGTCCAATTTTGGTGATCACGTGTTCACTTTAAACGTTTCTACTTGTTTTGCTTACGTAGAAGCGGCTTCCACATTGTAATTTGTCCATGAAGACCGGTTTCTTTTAATCACCGTTTAACTGCGGAAACACTTATGGATTTTCGACGAACAGTATTCATTTCTGCTGTGATTTCTCGGGCTGTTTTTCGTCTATGTCTCTTGCTTGTTATCACCATTGCAAGATCTTCTGCTGAGGTTGTTGTCCTAGGTCTCCCTTTTCAAATTCTGCTCAACACACTTCCACATTCGCGGTGTTTTTCGATGATATAACTCACGGTGGACTGATTTAATTTAAGTTCCGTGGCAATTTCGCGGTTGCTTTTGCCAGTTTTATGGTATGCGATTATAAACGATTGTGTTTCTACACTCAATTCTTTCCGTTTAGGAATTTCTAACCAATTTAACTTCTTCGAAACATATGATGTTATCACTATCAGCACCTCATAAAAACTAACTGCAGTTTTGCCAAAATACCCAAGTATAAATACTTAATAGTTTACAATAACACTCTACCTTAAAATAAAATCATAACAATCGAAAAGAGTTGAGAGACCTAATCCCTTATGTGTAATTAGTCTACCTGGAGTTTTATTAGGGTATTATTATTCTTTATGAATAATAGGGTAACCCCATAATTATTTTTGAATAAGCTTTTATAGATTTTAATGTTTACTATGAAACTATTTCTTACTACAGAAATAAATTTTATAATTACAACTTTTCTATAGAAACTGTAATGAAGCAAGGGTGACCAAATACTTATGAGCGGTAGTGTATATTGTTTCAAATATGATAAATTGAGAAATACATATGACTGAGAATTCGTTAATCGCTTTTAACAAATATAGACGTTTCCAGGAATTGTTTTTAGATTTCTAAGTAATAATCTTTCATAATTATTATTTAACAAATAAAGGGTGTTTCAAATTGAGCGGTTTTTCTTTAAGAATAAATAAAATATAGATGGCGCACTGAATTTGTCTGGGTATGTGGGCATTTTAAAAGTGTGATGTATGACATTTATAAAAATGGCTTCGTACACGCTACAACAACGCGTTCAAATTGTCGAATTATTTTATGAAAATCAGCGTTCTGAGAAAAGAGTTTTTAGAAAATTACGTGAATTTTATGGTTTATATAATCGTCCATCTGAAAGCAATATTGGTCGAATTATTAAAAAATTTCAAGAGACCGCTTCCGTGGAAGATCCAGAAAGTGAAAAATACAGTCGTAGTGGTCGTTTACAGGAAAATATTGGTTTGGTTCTTGAAAGTGTTGCTGAAGATCCTGAAATGTCCATTAGACAACGTTCACAACAACTTGGACTTGACAACGTGTAGTGCAGGCTATTTCCTTAGAGACAAATGTGAGGGACTTTTACATGTGATGTGTAAAGTTTATGCTTACACCTCGTAGCACAAGTACTCGACAATGTTATCTAGAGGTGGGTGCATTAATTTCAAATATCAAAAGAGTGTTTTTGAAATTTCCCAAACGAATTCGAGAATTCCACAGACACTGCCCCGGTATTCCCGAGCCACCAGAGTCAATTTTCTGACGTTGGTGAATATGTTAAAAGCGACTCTCTGCGAGAATTTCCAACAAATAAAATCTGTGGTTCTACGATTCAAACCTAACGAAGCTGCAAGAATTAAATAAAGTTGGAAAAGAATTGAAAATACTTCCGTCGAAACCGATTTAAAAGAAATTTACGACAATTATAAAGGTTTATTTGATTCGATAGGAAGATTTCAAAACACTAGGTTATCGTTAGTGGAGTCAATGCAAATTATTAACGATGTACACTCACTGCTATGTACTACAAATAAATATTTTATAAACAAAGATTTGGATTTTACCAGATTATGATAAATTTATGATTGCACATGTATAGATCCGTTATCTATGTCTAAGTTTATTTTAATTATGCGTGTATTATATCCATAGATGTCGATCGGTCATTTTCTAAATATAAAAACAACTTTTCAGCATGACATACGTTGCTCTCCGGGACAAATGTGAAAACTTACGTCATGCTGCAGACATTTTGTCAGTCTTATCCATTTTACGCCGCGCCACAATAGCTGTGATTAATGTAAGTGTGTTATTTATAAAACAAAACAAAAGCGATATATGTAAATATCGCATACATCGCAAGGTCGCCTGTTTGTTCATACTCTCGCATTGTTACGTTTCTGGTCTGCGAGAAAAATATCCCAACTCTAGTTATAAACCATTATTAATTAATAAAAACTAAATTAAAAAATCGTGTTTCGTTTAAACTTTATTCCAGGAACATCGGTCTTGAATTCGTACTGTATTTCATATTTATTTTCATCTATTGAACTAAAATGAAATCTTTTTGAAAAGCAAATTAAATGAATCGAATTAATGGGATCTTACATCATAAATACAAGTTGCTATAGGTTGTTTTGCTTAAAATAATTTGTTTTAAAATTTAAATAAAATAAGGAATTATTAAATGCGAAGATTGGGGAAGGAAAAAAGTTCACTTTCTTCTAGGCGATACGTGTTTTCAACCTTTTTTATATCGCAATTTGTACGGTACCTAATTTTCTTTGTTTAATTTTAAATATTACAAGTAAAGGTCTTTTGATTTAAAATAATTTGCTTTAAAATCTAAATAAAATGAGAAATTATTAAATGTAAAGATTGGGGAAGGAAAAAAGTTCACTTTCTTCTAGGCGATACGTGTTTTCAACCTTTTTTATATCGCAATTTGTACGGTACCTAATTTTCTTTGTTTAATTTTAAATATTACAAGTAAAGGTCTTTTGATTTAAAATAATTTGCTTTAAAATCTAAATAAAATGAGAAATTATTAAATGTAAAGATTGGGAAAGGAAAAAAGTTCACTTTCTTCTAGGCGATACGTGTTTTCAACCTTTTTTATATCGCAATTTGTACGGTACCTAATTTTCTTTGTTTAATTTTAAATATTACAAGTAAAGGTCTTTTGATTTAAAATAATTTGCTTTAAAATCTAAATAAAATGAGAAATTATTAAATGTAAAGATTGGGGAAGGAAAAAAGTTCACTTTCTTCTAGGCGATACGTGTTTTCAACCTTTTTTATATCGCAATTTGTACGGTACCTAATTTTCTTTGTTTAATTTTAAATATTACAAGTAAAGGTCTTTTGATTTAAAATAATTTGCTTTAAAATCTAAATAAAATGAGAAATTATTAAATGTAAAGATTGGGGAAGGAAAAAAGTTCACTTTCTTCTAGGCGATACGTGTTTTCAACCTTTTTTATATCGCAATTTGTACGGTACCTAATTTTCTTTGTTTAATTTTAAATATTACAAGTAAAGGTCTTTTGATTTAAAATAATTTGCTTTAAAATCTAAATAAAATGAGAAATTATTAAATGTAAAGATTGGGGAAGGAAAAAAGTTCACTTTCTTCTAGGCGATACGTGTTTTCAACCTTTTTTTATATCGCAATTTGTACGGTACGTAATTTTCTTTGTTTAATTTTAAATATTACAAGTAAAGGTCTTTTGATTTAAAATAATTTGCTTTAAAATCTAAATAAAATGAGGAATTATTAAATGTAAAGATTGGGGAAGGAAAAAAGTTCACTTTCTTCTAGGTGATACGTCTTTTCAACCTTTTTTATATCGCAATTTGTACGGTACCTAATTTTCTTTGTTTAATTTTAAATATTACAAGTAAAGGTCTTTTGATTTAAAATAATTTGCTTTAAAATCTAAATAAAATGAGGAATTATTAAATGTAAAGATTGGGGAAGGGAAAAAGTTCACTTTCTTCTAAACGATACGTGTTTTAAAGCTTTTTTATATCGCAATTTGTACGGTACCTAATTTTCTTTGTTTAATTTTAAATATTACAAGTAAAGGTCTTTTGATTTAAAATAATTTGCTTTAAAATCTAAATAAAATGAGAAATTATTAAATGTAAAGATTGGGGAAGGAAAAAAGTTCACTTTCTTCTAGGCGATACGTGTTTTCAACCTTTTTTATATCGCAATTTGTACGGTACCTAATTTTCTTTGTTTAATTTTAAATATTACAAGTAAAGGTCTTTTGATTTAAAATAATTTGCTTTAAAATCTAAATAAAATGAGAAATTATTAAATGTAAAGATTGGGGAAGGAAAAAAGTTCACTTTCTTCTAGGCGATACGTGTTTTCAACCTTTTTTTATATCGCAATTTGTACGGTACGTAATTTTCTTTGTTTAATTTTAAATATTACAAGTAAAGGTCTTTTGATTTAAAATAATTTGCTTTAAAATCTAAATAAAATGAGGAATTATTAAATGTAAAGATTGGGGAAGGAAAAAAGTTCACTTTCTTCTAGGTGATACGTCTTTTCAACCTTTTTTATATCGCAATTTGTACGGTACGTAATTTTCTTTGTTTAATTTTAAATATTACAAGTAAAGGTCTTTTGATTTAAAATAATTTGCTTTAAAATCTAAATAAAATGAGGAATTATTAAATGTAAAGATTGGGGAAGGGAAAAAGTTCACTTTCTTCTAAACGATACGTGTTTTAAAGCTTTTTTATATCGCAATTTGTACGGTACGTAATTTTCTTTGTTTAATTTTAAATATTACAAGTAAAGGCCTTTTGATTTAAAATAATTTGCTTTAAAATCTAAATAAAATGAGGAATTATTAAATGTAAAGATTGGGGAAGGAAAAAAGTTCACTTTCTTCTAGGCGATACGTCTTTTCAACCTTTTTTATATCGCAATTTGTACGGTACGTAATTTTCTTTGTTTAATTTTAAATATTACAAGTAAAGGTCTTTTGATTTAAAATAATTTGCTTTAAAATCTAAATAAAATGAGGAATTATTAAATGTAAAGATTGGGGAAGGAAAAAAGTTCACTTTCTTCTAAGCGATACGTGTTTTAAAGCTTTTTTATATCGCAATTTGTACGGTACGTAATTATCTTTGTTTAATTTTAAATATTACAAGTAAAGGCCTTTTGATTTAAAATAATTTGCTTTAAAATCTAAATAAAATGAGGAATTATTAAATGTAAAGATTGGGGAAGGAAAAAAGTTCACTTTCTTCTAAGCGATACGTGTTTTAAAGCTTTTTTATATCGCAATTTGTACGGTACGTAATGTTCTTTGTTTAATTTTAAATATTACAAGTAAAGGTCTTTTGATTTAATGACATTAGTCGTTTTATTTTAAATTATTTTCTTAGTTAATAAAAATCAATTAATAGTTTCAACATATACTTATAATATTTCCAAGCATAGTAATTGTTCTCAAAGTATCATTTGTACTATAAAATAAACTTTGTCCTACTTGTTTAACGAGAAATACATACGTATGTTCATATACTTATGTATATGTACATATGTAGAACATGACATTCTGTTATAATGAGATTGATTGACGTAATGATGGGAAATTTATTGTTTAAAATTTACATATTATTTTTTTTTAGAACTTCTGAAATAAAAATTCGAAAATGCTTTCAATACATAGAAGCTTTTACAAAGTTCAATTAGCGAATGTATTCATTTCCGCCGAAAATATATTTAGTAGTTTCATTTCTTGCGAACAAACTTCTTTGTAATTACATTAAACATTAAACTAGTTGGGTTGTCTAGATCATTTTCATTATCCATTTCTACACAATAATATAAAAAAAGTTAAATATGTATCTGTAAAAACTATAGCAGAAATAGTAAGAAGCTTAAGAATCTCTTAATTTGTAAGTACTGAAAAGTTATTCTTAGAAAGCTTCATTCTCATATTTATAGATTCTTGGAAATAATTTAAATACGATTTATCTGTGCATATAATTATAACTATAGTTCACATTCAAGTCTTGTGGTTGTTAATATTTTAATCTTTCATCCTAATCTGGTAATTTCCATTTATTACCAGTCATTATTGTTATTGTATTTACTGTACTGGATTCATTATATTGTGTAAATTGCGATTCAATTTACATTTCTCTTTCCATTTAGTACTTATACGGAATAGAATAATCATTATATATTTTGCATTGGACATTTACTATCTTAAATCTTGCATTAGCATAATGTTTTCATTATGATTTTGTTTTCTAAAGCTTTGTTAGGTTAATTTTATAACGATACAGGTAATTCCACCCTTATTATTATGTTCATACAAAGGGTACTAGGAAAGTTTTGCAATACAGCTTTGTTTATTTAATTTTTTCAAAGTAATTTCCTCTACAGTCAATACACCTCTCCATCCTCCGAAACCAATCTTTAAATCAGTTCTGCCAAGTTTCATCAGGGAATAAAGCACATTCGTTGTCCCAAACCCGCAGAAGGTCCTCATCACTGGAAAACCGCCTCCCTTTTAGCTTCATTTTCACATGCGGGAACAGTGAAAACTCGCAGAGAGCAAGATCTGGACTGTAGGGGGGTACTCGAGAAGTTTCAAACCTGTCGTGGTCAAATATTCGGTGCAGGCTTTGGCGCGGTGACCTGGAGAATTATCGTGATAGAGGAACCAGGTGTCCATTCTTGACTTTGGCCGCAGGTTCTTCATAGATCCAGGTCACATGTCGTGTCATCTGCTCTTCAGTCATTTGATGCGGTACCCAGAGAGAACAAAGTTTCTTCACGTGCAAATGATCAGACAGAATCGAAGGAATTGCTGGTGCATTTAGGCCTGAAGTACCCTCTATCTGTTGGTAGGTCATTCGCCTGTCCTGTAGTGTTTTTCTCTGTAACTGACGTTCGTGGCTCTTCCGGCATCTCAGCACCCTCCACAGTTAAATTTCCCCTTTAATATTTTAATCTTTAATCCTAATCTGGCAGTTTACATTTATTACCAGTCATTATTGTTATCGTATTCACTGTACTGAACTCATTATATTGTGTAAATTGCAATTCAATTTAGATTTTTCTTTCCATTTAGTACTTACTGGAATACTGGAATAATCATTATATATTTTATATTGGATATTTACCATCTTGAATCTTTGATTAGCATAATGTTATCATTATGATTATTATTATTATTATTTTAATACCATAATTGAGGCCATCGTACCCCATTATTGCTATAGTGGTGTAAAATTCGTTTGCTGTGGTAAAATGTTACTTTAGTAAGTCATTCTTTCTCACCATCTTCTTCTTTTTGTTTTGTTTCAATTGTTGTAGTGGAGTTGAACCTGGTTCATAACTCCGTCATATTCTTAGGTGTTTGAACCTGTGGACATACTTAAAACAAAAATTAACATGATTTGCTAATACAAGTCTTGTAAATCTTCAATAAAAGATTTACGAGGAAGCTTTTCGTCAGTTACTAAAGTAACATGACCGTGGCAGTCTGTGAACACCGGTGTGCCCGTTAATATCGATGCCTGCAATGAGCGGGTTTTCGTGAGTCTGGACATTTGAATAGTAGTTTGCTGCTAATTCTTGAACGTATTGGATGTGTATTGGAATGGGGATTTGCAGGTCGCAATGTATGACTGAGTCATTTGTAAACTAAGGAGCTGCATTTGCACATGCATTTGCAAAACTCAAAGACAATTACCAGAAGCGTTAAATATGGCCCAAGAAACGATTGGCGACTGATTACGATCAATGGGAAAAATCCAAAAGATGGGAAAATGCGTGTCACATCAATTGAATGACAGGCAAATGGAAAATCGAAAAATCATCTGTGAAATGCTGCTTTAAAGGTATGATCGGAAGTAATTTTTGCATCGAATAGTGACGGGTGATGAAAAATAGATTCATTTCGACAACTCTAAGCGTAAAAATCATGGTTATCACTTGGCGAAGCTGGCTAATCAACTCCAAGACCAAATCGTTTTGGTCGCAAGAAAATGCTTTGTGTTTGGTGGGACCAGAGTTGCGTGGTGTATTACGAACTGTTGAAACCTGGTGAAACAATTAATACTGATAGCTATCCACAACAAATTATTAATTTGAACTATGCATTGGTAGAAACACGTCCAGAATGGGCCCAAAGACATCGTAAAGTAATAATACGCCGTCTCATACAGCAAAACCGGTCAAAGAAGCGTTGAAAGCACTTGAATGGGACATAATATCACACCCGCCGTGCTCTTCAGACCTTGCCCTGTCCGACTATCACCTTTTCGCATCAATGGAAGACGCGTGTGCAGAGCAGCACTTCGCCAATTTCGAAGAAGTTAGAAAATGGCTCGATGAATGGTTTTGCTCAAAGGAGAAACAGTTTTTTTTGGGATGGCATCCATAAATTGCTTGAAAGATGGGGAAGATGTATAGAATCAAATGGGTAATACTTTGAATAAATAAATTTTTCCATTTTTTTAGAAATTATGCAGTGTTTTTACGAAAAAGAAACTGGTAATGACTTACCAGTACACCTGGTATACGTAAAGAAACGCAGATCAAAAGAATTTATGGTGGGTTAAATTTAAACTAAAGAAATCAGTCAGGAAAGTTACAATTGATCGGAGGCACCTGTAATACATTCGAAACAAATCCAGGAACCCAAAAAAGTTCGTATTCAATTTACATATCAGCAAAATTACAAAATTATATCCATAAATGACCTTGTATATTATAACCAGTTTTCTGTATTTTCTTTCAATTTCAACTAATTAGTGACACTACGGTCGTACAGAAATTCACACGCGTTTTCTTTCTTTTTTTTTTGTAAGTACGCGCATTACCGGTTTTCGTAGATGCTTTAGAGAAAGGGAGAGAGAGGAGTGTGGGGAATTACCGCGAACGAGGAATTATAAAAATTTGTGCGGAAGAAATGGAAAGAAAAATGTAGAAAAAGTGAAAATAAGCACACATCGCTATAATTGCATCTGCATAAAAAGATTGTCATTTATGTAACGTACTTTATGACAGTCTTTTTATGCGAACGCACTTATTACGGCGATGGCGATGTGTGCTTGTTTCCACTTTTTGTACACTTCTCTCGCTGACGGTAATCCCCCACAAATGTGACGGCTATTGTTTTTCAATTTTTGATTTTAGTCGACGAAATTAACTTTGGGTTCGCCAAAGGCTGCTCATGTGGACGATGTTGGTGACTATATTTTTGTTTGTGGATCGTAGATAAAGCATCTTGTTTCATCACTCATGCTATGTTTTTAGAAAATTTAAATCATCGTGTGCAGTTCCATAATTCGTATGTATTTCCTTGTGTTTCAGTGTCGAAAGATGCGAAACAAAGCGTGAACAAATATTTTTGCGTTATGTATTCATGGATAACGGAAGAAACGGTGTGTTGGGATTATGTAGCTATCGCACGAAGAGTTAGTCGAGTCATATTCGGACAAACACTTCTAGCATCGCCCTTGATCGATTACCATCCTGAAATACGTTAATTCGAAGATTCTATTTCACTTTGATCAAGTTTGAAACAAAATGTCCATTCGTTATTCTATTATGATATTATGCCATTTCTATCGACCCATGTAAACAAAAACGCGTTGTTGCTTCTTAAGTATTCCACTGATATTAGCGAAATTGGACATTTTTACATAGATACGAGGATAGTTTGACAAGTAGTGAGAATGACACATAAGTGGCGCTCTAATTGATAAAACAAATGCACTGTAATTTAGGTTGTCTATTTATATGTTTACATTCCGATATTTAGATAAATCGGTTGATTAGTTTATTTTTGACAGTTGATTGAAAAAGAAGCAACATGTCGTTTTGTTAAAATGGAAAAAGCAGAGTATCGTGCGGTGATTAAATACTTCGTAATTAAGGGTATGAAAGCTACCGAAATAAAAGATGAGTTACGGGAAACATTAGGTGAACCTGCTCCATCATCCGCCACAATAAGTAGATGGGTAAATGAATTTAAACGTGGTAGAACAAGCTGTGTTGATGAAGCGCGCTCTGGAGCACCCAAAATCGTGACTTCTAAGGAAATGATTATAAAAATCCATAACATTATTAGGCAAGATCGACATGGTAAACGTTTCAACAGAACGCGTACACCACATTTTAACGAAAGAGTTGGACCTTTCCAAGCTTTCGGCAAGATGGGTGCCGCGATTGCTTACGACTGATCAAAAGTTCACTCGTTTGCGCATTTCCAATGAGTGTTTGGACCTTTATAAGCGGAATCCGGTTGATTTTTGTAGGCGATTTGTTACTTGCGATGAAACTTGGATACACTACAGTACACCCGAAACTAAACAACAGTCGACGCAATTGTTAGAACGAGGTTCTGCACCTCCAAAGAAAGCGAAAACCACTTTATCGGCAAACAAGGTGATGGCATCAATTTTTTGGGATTCAAAGGGCATTTTGCTCCTTGATTACCTTCAGAAAGGTGCCACAATAAACGGACAATATTATGCAGGACTTCTACAAAAATTAAATGTTGAGATTCGTGCTAAACGACCAGGAATGGCAAAGAAAAAGATTCTGTTTCACCAAGACAATGCTCCCTCGCATACTAGCACAGTTGCGATGTCCAAAATCCACGAGTTGCATTTCCAATTTCCAAAATTGAAAACGGCACTAGGTGGAAAGAAATTTTCGTCTAACGACGAGCTTATCATCTTCGTAAATGAGTATTTTGCAAACCTTCCAGAATCGCATTTTAGAGATGGCATAAGGGCATTAGAGCACCGTTGGAATAAATGTATTGCTCTTTTAGAAGAATATATTGAAAAATAAAAATTATTTTGTATTTAAAAAATTCGTTTTTCTTTTCCAATCTCACTACTTGTCAAACTACCTTCGTAAGTATAGTTTACATAAGGAATAGTTAGACTCAATGATTACTCCTTGGTTTTGCCACGTGGTATTCTAGTACTTGGCCAACTCCCAAGACAGTGAGGGGCTTGCTAATATTTTAAATTCTCCAATATTCTCTAATGTTTAATTTTAATTTCTATTTTGTTGCTATCAAAATGAAACGTTAGTGAAATTATACTTATTTATATTTTCCATTTAGACTTTAAACATAATTTATAAAGTGTACTGGTGAAAACTTATTTATATTAGGTAATATTAGCGTCATGTGTTAACGCGTATTAATTCTATTTGACTTTTAGATAGAAAAAGAGAAGAATGTGTATCCAGATGTCCCCATCAAATAAGGAAAGTCCGCATTACATTTAATTATAAAGCATGGGTGAAACTCTGCACGATATTTGAATTGACTTCCAGCAACTAGCAACATAGATTTCTTCAAACTCGAACCGGAGAAACTGGGTAGGCGACATTTTACTAGAGTCGTATGTTTTCCGACAGATTATAAACATGGAAATGAATCTAGACAAACAAACGTAGCATATCTAATACTAAATTAACGGGTTATTATGTGAATTTGCTGATTTTAGCAATAACAGACTTTGCAGAAAGGTTATTTAGCAGTTTATGTATTTTTTGTAATAGCGCTGGTACAACTACTATATATTGTATTACTACTACATTTTTTAAGGCAAATGTTGATTTTTTGTATACGATAGCGATCGTTTATTCTCATCAAAATTTACATCGTTGTACAACTCTTTCTAAGCATTTTTGTAGACAGTGTTCCAATTTTTGTATCCCCGTATATATAGCGTTTCACCTCTTCTTTGACTTCATCATTTTTTCCTTTAACTTGGGAAACAAATAATCACTAGGCGCGAGGTCCGGGCTGTAAGGTGGGTGGGGCAGAGAGTCCATTCAAAGTTGGTTTCCTTGACGGGAGACATGAGGGCGGGCGTTGTCGTGAAGCAGCGTTACACCTTTTGTCAGTCGTCCTCGCCGGCGGTTCTGGATAGCTCGCCTGAGTTTTCTTAGTGTTGCACAATAACTGTCTGAATTGTTGTTTCCATGATATATAATCCCCTTTCCCAAAAAACAGTGGCCATGAATTTGTTGTACCCTGAGCGACGCCATTGTTTGGACTTTTCTTTCGTTTCGGGCGTGAAATGAAACACCCACGTTTCGTCTCCCGTAACAATGGAGTCCAACAATCCTTCCCTATCTTCTTGACACTTTTGCAGAAACTGGCGAGCACAGTCAATGCGTTTCTCTTTGTGTTCGACTGTCAGCATACGCGGTACCCATCGAGCACAACACTTGCGATACCCCAATTTTTCAGTCAAAGCTCTTTGAACTGTACCGTCTCCCAGGAATCCGAGCAACAAGTTCACGGACGGTGATCTCTGTTTTCAAGCACTTTGCGTTGGACCATCTCGATCAGCGCCTCCGAAATTGAAGGTCTTCCACTCCGTTCTTCATCGTGGACTTCCTTCCGACCAGCACTAAACGCCCTGCACCACTTACGCACGTGTTGAATGGTCATACACTTGCCGCCATACACCTCTGTCAACTGTCGATGAATATCCACGGGTGGTGTCTTTTTCGCGTGCAAGAACCTAATTGCGGAACGAATCTCGCACACGGCGGGATCAGCAATGGGCACCTCCATCACGGACGGCTACTGGGCCAAGACTGAGCGGCGTAGCGAAGCGCGGCAGGTGGGAATCCGGAGTAGGGAAACATACCTACACAGCGGTGTTGCCGGATTTCGTCTCACACCTGCCCGTGCGGCTGGAAACCTATTTTCCACATTAATTTTTGTAATCCGTATATGTATTTCGACAACTAAGTTGTCATTATCAGCAGATAATTAAACAGTATCGCACCTGGAAATTACGTAAAAAACCCGCACGAAACAAATTCCGTACACGATCTGTACTGTCGATAGCCAAAACATTCACTGGACATCGTTTCACATAATTTTTAAAGAAACACTAGTTTTAAAACTACCTAGAAAAGTACCTGTATGCGTTTACTACACCCTCCTTTGTCTATCGTATAAGAGGTCAAAGAGAGGTGAGTTAGGGGTGGGGTCTATACTGTCTTCTCATAACTCAAATAACTCCATTTGTAATTCCGTAGGCGCCTCAGATATGGCTCCCAGGGAAATACAAATCGAGTTATTTGAGTTACTGGAAGACGGTGACCTCAAATCTCTTTTTGACGTTAAAAATGATCCCACAGAAATATGGAAAAATATTTTTGAATATTTATATTTACAAGATAATGCACGCCGTTTACTTTTTTGCTCTTGAAATACTTACTGCTGCGAGTCAACATTTTTTCTCATGACAACAATTCAAACTAGTTTAAGAACCCAAATTACAAATGCTCACTGCGCTTTACGAAGCTTAATTCAAATACTCAATTACTTTCGAGCAAGAAACAAATACAAATAACTCACTAAATTAAGTTTGAGATATTATTTATCTATTTTCTATTACTATTTCTTTTTAATGTAATAAATTTATTTAAAAATACTTCTATTGTATTATTGTTTTTGAAAATTTATTGAAATATGTAGTTGTTTAATAAAATTTATGCGGGCTCCTTTGTTACTGCCTAATTTAAATGCGGCTTCTTATGGTAAAAAAGTTCCCCACCTCTGATCTACGTTATAAATAAATAAGCTATTATACTTGTGAACTTAATGTTTATCTGGCTGTTTGTAAAATAAAAATATTTATTAAATAGTTAGTCTATGACAATTTGTTACCATGTAAAATGCAAAAAACGTGAAACCAAATACTATCAATTTACCTGTCAATTTAAAACTGTGATAAGTCTATTGATACATATAACGATGAACAAACTACGACATATGACGTTTATGTGTCGGTCACCTACATACTAAACATATTTTTCCGTATATCTGTGGTAGAAAGACGCGATTTATCTTCTCTGATTACATTCGAATGAAAAAAAGATGTATTATTGATATGTTTGCATAACTTGATTGGGTGAATACTGACTATGGAACTGTGTCTTCTTGGTTTTCCATAAATGTATGTACCAATTCTTTGTACGAGGGTAGCCGTTTATATTTCGGGAACTAGCAACATTGTTAGTGTTGCGTCCCATCTGATGATTGCATCGTGAAGTTTGTCATTTTTGACAATATACATATTTACCTCGACAATTTTATTAGCCGGTCGCTATTTCTGTTGTTGACAAATACTTGAAAATTTAGGTCAGCGAAAAAATGGAATTAACTCGCAAACATTTACATGCAACTATTTTTCGGCGTAGATTATCTCAACAAGAATGCATCGACGTGCTGAATTCTTTATGTGGTGATGAAACACCATCGAAAATTACAGTATATCGTTGATATAGTGAATTCAAACTTTGACGGCGTTCTTTGGAAGATGTTTTTTTAGTAACACCAGTGTGAATAAGATCCTACATGAACAATTAGCCGTTAAGGAGCTATGTTCACGTTGGGTACCACATAATTTGACAACCGCTCAAAAAAGGACTCACGTCGATTGGTGCCAAGAAATGCACAAATACAATGGCGGTGCTTCAAAGAACATTTATAAAGTCGTCACATGTGATGAATCTTGGGTCTATATGTATGAGTCCGATATTAAACAGCAGTCGACTGAGTGGGTATTCCAAGATGATCCAAAATCAACAAAAGTTGTTCGCACTCGAAGCACATCAAAGCAAATGGTCGCCTGTTTTTTCGGAAAAACCGATCACGTTACAACCGTGCCTTTAGGGAGTTGTAGAACGGTCAATTCCGAATGGTACACAACTATTTGCTTGCCAAAAGTTTTTGAAGAAATAAGAAAAGTAAACCGAACACGACAGATCATTCGCCACCACAGCAATGCGAGCTGTCACAGGTCGGTTCAAACAATTGAATATTTGACCGGGCAAAACATTGAATTGATGAGCCATCCGCCTTACAGCCCTGATCTAACACCCTGTGATTTCTTTTTGTTCCCACACGTGAAGAATAAACATCGTGATCAACGGTTTTCTACGCCGGAAGAGGCAGTTGAGGCCTTCAAAACTCATATTTTGGAGACACCGCCTACACAGTGGCAGCAGTGCTTTTCAGATTGGTTTAAACGAATGCAAAAGTGCATTGATTTTGAAAGCGAATGTTTGGAAAAGCAATAAAATTATTCGATAATAAAACTTTTTTTTGTTTGCTATTCCCGAAATATAAACGGCTACCCTTGTATCAAGGTAATATCAAATCGTTGAATCAGTTCCATTTGGTCAATACTACGTGTAGGAGAAAAGCCATCAACTCAGTAGATATTTTAAAAACTAAAAAAGTTCTTATGCATTCGATAACAGAGACACCCCATTCTCAAACTGCATCTTCAAGTTTTTAATCAGTGAAAAATGCAAAACTTTTATTGCTTGTATAGAGGTAAACGCTCTATAATTACGTTTAACAAAATCCAAGGCTTTTTCGCAGATAAGACGACGTTTTCGATGTGAATGACAAACGTAAGCTTTTCATCAAATAAAACGCTAAGGTTTTTGACTAGGTTAGTCCGTGAATGAAGTGGCGCCCAACGAATAGTCGTACTTAACTGGATTTACTTTCCTTGTATGGACAGATTGAACTTTAAACAATTATTCTCGCCCCAATCATTAATAATATTTAGCTGATTTTGCAACAAGACATTCATATCTTGGATTGAGGTAAAAATTTTTCTAAATCATCAGCAAAAAGCAATCTCTTGGAAGCAATAATTGATGTGGAACCATTAACATATACACAAAATTGAAGCGGTCCAAAATTTGAGCCGTGATGTACTAAGGTTGCATAAAAACGATAAGAAGTATACCCATTGTAGTACATAAATTGTCTCTCATCGTGCCAGTATGACTCAAAAAATGTCAACAAAGCCATTGAATGTCAAATAATTTATTCGATCGAAAGCTTTACAGATATCAGCATATACATCAATCTGTCCGTGTTGATCCAACATACAGAGTGAAGTATACTAAATTAGAAACTGTTAATCGTTATGCAATAATTTTTTTTTTGTTTACTATTCTTGAAATATAAACGGCTACCTTGTATTACCGACCGACGAACAGCGATTCCTATCCAGCAAAAAATTAGTATGAGAACTTTTAACGCATACCGTGTATACGAGCAAATACAAAACAAAATTTGACACTCATTTGGTGTTTTAACTTATTCATTTTATTTATTTTCATTTGAAATTTCAAGTCCAACATATTTTTGGGCAAGGTTTTATGCGAAAATATTCCGAGTAAAGGTAGTCGAACAAGTTTCTTTTTTATTTAATGCGTGTACAAGTTGTTACTTTGTTTTGTGTGTATGTAAATGGTAATAAAATTTTGTTTAAACTTTAGGTATTGATGCCATTGTTACGTAGATTATATATTTGTACAACGTCAAATTTGCACAATATTTACACATATAGAAAGATGTTACGTTTGTTGTTAAGTCAGTATGGAATTACAATGAATTCGCTGATAAAAGACAAGTTTCGACTTATCTGGATGTTCGTTGTATACACGTGTGTAAGTAAATATGTTTGTGTATGAGTTTTATTTATACACAGTCTGTCGCAGAGAAAACCGAACTTTTTCAAAATAAAAACAAAAGCTTACTATTTTGGCAAAATTCTTTTATTCTATTCAAAGTAGTCGCCTTCGGCTTCAATACAACCTATTGCACGGTCAATTAACATGTCGAATGACGACTGAAGTTCATCTTTAGAGATGTCCTTCAAGATCGCTGTTGACGTCTTTTTAATGGCTTCGATGTCAGCATAACTTTTTTCTTTCATCTTAGATGTAGTTTGGAGAATAGATAGAAGTGGCAGGGGGCCAAATCTAGTGAATACGGTGATGGTTAATATGTCATTTGTAGTTAGAAAATCAGTGATAAGCGCCGAGTGATGAGAAGGTGCATTATCATGTAACAAACGCCAGCTACCATTTTCACGACGAATACGCGTCAAAAGACGTTTCATAACACCTAGATAATATACAGCATTGATTGTTTGACTAGTTGGTACAAACACTTTGTGCACTATGCCCTTCGAATCATAAACACAAATCAACATTGTATTCACTTTTCACTTCTCGAAATGGCTTTTCTTCTGTCTTTTTTCGCTTGGATGCTTCCATTTCGAGTTTTGACGCTTGGTCTCTGGATCATATTGAAAACAGGACGTCTCATCGCCAGTTATAGAATACTTGACGTTTTGTCCTTTTTTGAGTCTTTAGTCAAGTCTGTACAATATTGAATTCGGAGCAATTTTTGATCATCAGTTAGCTTGTGTGGTACAATCCTTGTACAAATCTTTCTCAGTCCCAAATCCTGTGATAAAATGCTATGAATTGAATTTATGGAAATATTTAATTTAATTTCCACGTATCGCAATGAGGATTTCGGTTCATTTTTGATAAATCCACGCACAAGTTCGATGTTACTTTCCGTAACCATAGATTCTTTTTCTACCAGGATGTTCGTCATTTATGTCCGTACGACCGTCTTTAAATCGTTTATACCATTCGTACGTGATAAACACGCATCACCACCATACACTTGTTTTCTCAAATTAAACGTTTTAGTAAACGATTTACCGAGTTTAAAACAAAACTTGATATTTGCTCTTTGTTCAAAATTCATTTTTCGACCAATGCCGAATACACACTGTTACTTTATGGGCAATTTCTCTGCTTCTAGTGATGCATATGTCACTAAGAATTTCTATTTTAAAAAAGTTCAGTTTTCTTTGCAACAGAGTGTGTATTTAGCAGTTCACAAGAAATTATATATATATTACAGTCGACAGTCAAAATGGATTAACAATTTATATTTATTTGTCGACAAATAATACCATTGCTTTTCTATGTTTTGTTTTTGTAGATATATACTATTTTTGGTCAATAAAAATGAATATTAATTTCCTTAAAAATTTTATTAACTATTGCTTGAAATGAAAATAAAACACTGACAGAGAAAATTTTATTATTTATTTATTATAAGTTTTGGTAAAACGTTGGATTTAAAAATATTGTGAAGATCTAATTTCACATCAAGTAGAAACAAATAAACAGAGTTTTAGCCTTGCCTAGCTTAAAGCAAAATAATTGGTAATTCTCAAAGTAAATTTTACTTAAACTATCATAAAATGTTGCTAAGTTATTTATGTGTTTTTACAAAAACATATTTGCATATATTTAAGCCTGTTGGTGTGAATAAAAGGATTAAAAATGAGATTCCTCGTTTATTTTTACTTCTGGATAAATATTTGATTATGAATTTTATAACATACGTGTGTCGTTGGCCCTCAATGTGATGTAAAAATATAAAAATCAGGAAGCGCGTGTTATGCTTTATGGAATTTATTTTAATTTGATTTTTTCTTTCAATTTTCTTTTAAATGTTCAAATATATAGACAATATATTTGACATGTAAATATATACAATTTGTTTTCAGTATATCCAATGTATTGGATTTTTTAGAAAGTATAGAAAGGTCTCTCTTAACTCTTTCAGGGTTGGTGGTCAGTTGTCTAACCACCTAGTTGAGAGTTCTCAAAACCACTGTTTATGCCGTCTGATGCCAATTTGCTAAGCAATTCCTTTTTTTAAAGTCGTCGTTGATCGTTTAATTCGAAACTTTTACTCCAGGGCATGCTGGGTAGATTAACAGATTTATTTGAAAATGTGGAAATGTGTTGTTTTTCAACGAAACCTTCCCGAATGTAATAAAAATGCTCAGAGTGTTTATTATTTAATGAATTCGGTGTTACTCTATGGTATAGTTGTCCGTTTAATTATTTTATAACAAAAGTATTATAATATATTATATAATCTACGATAAATAAGGTAAGTAGCACGGTGGTTAGATTACTAACCACTGTGACTATAGTAGGTTTCATAAAATACATATTTATGTTGCATTATAAGGATGCCGCGTATACTTAATGAACGTGATATAGAAGATATTTTGTTGGAAAGTATATCTTCTGATTGCGACAGTGTGTGCAGTCTTGAATCAGATGGAGAAAATTATGAGATGCAAACGGACCTGATGGTGCTCGGCGACATACCTTCTGGGCTCCAGCTAAATCTTAAAGATGAATTTGACTCGAACGATGGCATTACTGCCAGAATGTATTGCGCCTACCGTAAAACTTGGAGGAGGTTCAGTAATGATTTGGAGGTGTTTTGGTGGAAGATCTGGGGCGATCTCGTCAAAATTGAGGGAACCCTAAGAAAAGAAGGCTACAAGGAAATTTTAGAAAATAACGCTGTTCCTTCAGGACTAAGGATTCTTGGCGAAAACTTTGTATTTCAACAGGACAACGATCCGAAACACACTTCTAGATTGTGTGGGCATTACTTGTGTCAACTAGAAGAGCAAGGACAAAATAAAGCTGGGCACATTGATGAGAGCAAAATTGAATAATAATTAATGATAAAGTTTTTATATAAGAAAAATGTAACTATTTTATGTTTATTTTACACTATTGTATTGGTACAATAAATAAATTTTCAATACACATTTGATAGTTTAATAATTTTGGCTAAAATTAAGAGTGGGCAAATAAATATGACCGGCGGTGTACTTATGCGTGCTTCTATTTTTATATTTCCATTTTTTATTTTCGAATTAATATTTATTTTATAGGGTGATTTTGAGAAGAAAAAATATTAAGTACAAATGATGTACAAGTAATGTAAATAAAACTCTATTTTTATTACTTAAATTTTTACGAATAAAAAGAATATCGATTTTTGCTAATTAAAATAGTTCTTTTAGAAAGTTTGCGAATTTTATAATTACATATTCGCCGCTATATTTAAAGTGAAAGTATAAAATACAACCTAAGGCTAATATTTGCACGTTGTTAAATAACTAAAAAAAGGTTCTTATGTCTTAATTTTATTGTATTAACAACTATCTTAATGTCGTTCTGATTACTTAGTTTTAATGACTCAGCTTCAAGAACAAAGAAAAAGATGGTGGGTCCTCTGGCTTATTCAAGTCACGTACCAGATATTACCTTAAACTTAATTATATCCTGCAGCCAAATAAACTCTTCTGATAAAAAAAATGGTTTCTTATTGGTTTTATTGCGGTCAACATACGCTCCACTGCGTTATACACTGGCAACTTCAGGTACATTCTCGTTTCTTTTTTTTATTAATAATGTTATTAAAGGTATTTCTTCCAAACGTTTGCTTTATGCTAATGAAGACTTTTCCTTAAATCAAAGTGATTCATTATTTGCTGCACGAGGATTTGGTGTCCATTTATCGGTGATATAGGGTAGTGTTTCTCAATTTTATTTCTCCTGGAGCAATCCTTTACAAATGTAAGTTGCGTGTTAAAATGTAAAAATGAATGTTTCGAATATGCACGACACTTTAGAAGGATTTTATAATATCTATATATCGGGAGTGTTCACTCTCAAAAGTAGAACATAAGCAATTAATAGCATATTGAATTATTAGGCCCTTTGCCATTATTTCTATAGTAAAACAATAAATAAATATTAAGTAATAAAGGTTTCAAATCATTGTTATTCAGAACAAAAGCAACAAAAAACTAAATTATAGTAAATATTCAGATGACCCTCCCGTTTTGTACCAAGCTATGCGTGGGATGTCTTTTAAGTTTTGCATAGTGGGACATAGAGGGCGCCACTAATCAAATGTCAGTACTAAAAATTAACCTCCATCTTTAGTTAACCCAAATCCAAAGCTTCAGTGCGAAACGTGTAGTGTTGTAGTTACGACGAACTGTCGAAGTTGACAAGTTTGTTGAAAAATGGAATTAAGCTGAGAACATTTTCGCGGAATAATTTTTTATAATTTTCGAAGACAATTGTCTCAACGAAGATCGACGTGTTACATATCACCAGATTAAAGCATTATTGAGGATTTTAAAGGCCTCAATTCAAAAAATTTTGCATAAAGAATTGTGTGTAAAAAAGCTAGTTTCACGTTGGACACCGCATCTGTTGACCGAGGAACGAAAAGCAGCTCACCCTAGCTGGTTTTTGTTTTCGGCAATGAAGTACCACATCAGTCAACAATTTCTGATTGGCATGGAGAGTTCAAACGTGAATGGATTAGCCTTAGCGACGATCCAAGAGCAGGTTCATCAAAAACGGTAGTCAGTGAGGAAAGCGTTGATGGTGTGCGCAAGATCATCAACGAAGATCGGCATGTGACATATCACCAGATTAAAGCATTATTGGGGATTTTAAAGACCTCAATTCAACAAATTTTGCATAAAGAATTGTGTGTAAAAAAAACTAGTTTCTCGTTGGACACCGCATCTGTTGACCGAGGAACGAAAAGCAGCTAGAGTGAATTGGTGTCAAAAAACTCTAGATCGCTTAAACACCGGAAACTGAAAAGGTGTACAACATTGTCAGTGGAGATAAATCTTGGATTTACTCGTACGAGCCATAAAATTAACGTTAGTCGTCTGTTTAAGTGTTTCAAAGTGAAGAAAATCTGACAAAAGTCATCCGTTCTCGAAGTGTCTCCAAAAAGATGGTCACGATTGTCTCGAAAGCAGGTTATGTAGCAACAATTCCTCTACAAAATCAAAGAACTGTTACTGCAGATTGGTATACAACCATTTGTTTGACACAAGTCATCGGTGAGCTTCGAAAAACCAATCCCGGGCGACGAATCATCTTCCACCAAGACAATATAAATTTCGAATTGCTGTACCCTCCTCCATTGAGTCCCGTCTTAAGTCCCAACGATTTCTTTACCTTTCCGAAAATTAAGAACGGACTGCGTGGTCAATAGTTCCAGTCGCCAGAAGGAGCAGCCGATAACTTCCAAAACGCAATTTTGGCTGTACCGACGAATGACTGGAACAACTACTTCCAGAATTGGTTCGAGCGCATGCAAAAATGCATTATTCTTCGTGGATTATTCCACGGTGTGTTTGGCTTTTAGTGGTTGAAGTTCAGTACAGAATTATTTTGTGAGAGTTTTAACGCGTATCAAGGTGCGATACTGTGATTATCTACTGACAATGACAACGTAGATGTGAAAATACAGAATACGAACATTGATGTATGAATTACAGATGTATTCCTTTTCAAATATTATTATAAGAATATGTTATATCATTTATTCAAACATATACATACATCCATAAACGATTTAATATAACATTTAATAAGGAAGTAAACTGGAGCGTTATTTTCTCACATTAGCGTTTGTTTTAATATTCGAAAACACCTTGGCTACAAATTATTTAAATTTCAAATAACTAGAAACATAGTATTACTTCAGAGAATGAGTAACATACCACCAGGAAAACCTCAGTGGCAAAATTTCTGTTTTGGTTAATTAATGGTCGTATTTATTACAAAAGTAACAAGCAAGGTGAAGATAATGCAAAAAAGGAATTAGATAACGAATGCGGTTTTAGATTATTCATGTCTACAGTGCGGTTTAAAAGAATAAAGTACTATTAAAAGTCTCACATAAGTATTTTAGTAATTAAATCATTTTTTCAGTGATAAGCAAAATTATGTTAGCAGAATCAGGGTCAACGGTAACTTCAGTGTTAAGCAAGTGCTTTGTATATTGCTTTCTAACGGCTGATTCATTTGAAGGTACTTTTTTAAAAATAAATAAACATAAGAACTTCAAATTTATCTGATGTTCTTTATTATCATACAAAAGAACCACTTTTTACTTTTTAAAAATTATTTCCTTCAAATGTTGGCCCTAACTGCGCTTAACATGGCCCATCTTGAAGTTCCAATTCTTAATGACGTGTTCGAGCATATCAAATGGTATTTGGCGAATAACACCAGTAAAGTTGGTTTCCAATTGCTCAATCGTAGCAGGCTTATCCATGTAAACTTTGGACTTTACGTAGCCCCAAAGGAAAAAGTCTAAAGGTGTGGTATCACATGATCTAAGCAGTCATTGCACAGGTTCATTAAGTGAAATTAAATGTTCACCTAATTGTTCTCGCAATAAAGCCATGCTTTCACGGGCTGTGTGACAAGTAGCGCCGTCTTGATGGAATCAAATGTCTTCGAGATCAAGGGTTTCAATTTAAGGCACCAAACAGTAACAACGGACGCCATTCACAGTAATGTTGTGGTCGTCTTCATATTTAAAGAAATATGGACCGACGATTCCTCTTGCTCATAAACCACACCAAACGGTAGTTTTGTCTGAGTGTTTTGACAATTCTTGAACTTCTTCGAGTTGTTCTTCACTCCGACTATGGCAATTGTGTTTATTGAAGTAGTTATTAAGCCAGAAATGGGTCTCATCGCTGAACAAAATTTTGATCGAAAACAGTGGATCTTCTCTAAGCTTTTCAAGAGCCCAAAGACTGAACGACGATTCGAAAGGTCGGCCGCTTTCAATTCCTGAACGAGTTGAATTTTGTATGCATTTAAACCAAGATCCTTACGTAAAATACGCCAAGTTTTGGCATACGACAAGCCAAACTGTTGAGATCTACGTCGAATCGATTCCTCACGGTCATCGCGTACATTCTCAGCTACCATGGTTATATTTTCTTCACTATATGCTCGATGTGGTTCTATTTGGTCGTATATTATCCAATTGAAATTTGCGTTTCAAATTTTTCAATGGTATAGCGGTGGGGCGATTACGTAGACCATAAGTTTCTCAAAGCGCACGAAGCACATTTTTCGTGGAACGCTGATTTTTGTAAAACAGCTGAATAATTTGTAGACGATGTGCCGGGCTGAGCCTTTCCATAATAAAATGTCACAAAGTATTAAATTGAAATAGCGTGAAGGTTTGACGCGATTAATGCGCTACTTATATACTATCTTCGATGTTGATTCATAAACGCATTTTCTCTTAATAATATTAAATAATTTATATAGTGGTTCTATAAAACTAAATGCACAATCATGCAAAATGAAACAGGAAACTGCATCGAAGTCCGCTGTAAAGTATTTTTGGACCTTTTTAAAAATTTGAAAATATCCGCACGAGAGATTTTAGTTTCATTTAATATTGAAGAAATCTCTGTCTGTCCGGCAAATGTGGCGCAGCAGACATATATATATATATATATATATATATATATATATTATATTCTCCAAATAACTGTTGTTAAAATATATTAGAAATTTTTTTAAACAGATAGTAACAATCGGATTCTCTAAGAACTTCTTTTGTTGTCCCTATGTTTTACAAAAGATAACTGAGATCATTGACAATTGTAGGCCAATTGCCATTTTGACATCTGTGGATAACAAGCGCCTCCCTCTGTCTTCCGCTATACTGAACGACAAAGCGAGAAACGCATCTATCTCGGTTGTCGATAACTACGTTATTAGAGTGTATAAGACAGACGCATTTCGGCTATTTGCCAATTAAAAGAATGTTAAAAGGAATCACCCTATCTACTACATATGTTTCACCGATATCACGGATCGTCAGGCATATTTGTGTTATTAATGAACGATTCCTTGGTAGCGTCTATCATATCATTTCGATACAGAAAAATAATGGATAACAAGCGCTTGTTATCCATATGTAGGAGATTGGGTGTTATTAATAATAGAAAGATTCCTTTTAACATTCTTTTAACATCTGTATCGAAAATTTTTGAGAAGACGATTGCTCTACGTATTACAAATTATTGTAACAAATTTAAAATATTTTCTAGCAGTCAACATGGTCATTGACAAGATTTTTCTACAGACATGTATGGTATAGATTTTGTGTAGTGCATAAATGATTTACTTAAGCAAAAACTGAAAGTAGCTGCAATTTTCTTTGACCTTCCCAAAGCATTCGCCTCTGTTGATCAGGCCTTTTTAATAGATAAATTATATAACCTGGATTTTAGAAGAAACGTTAATAACTGGCCATCATTCCTTCCAATAGAAAAATACTGGTTAGGATTGATAGCGAGCTTTCAAATACTTACTTGCAAATTACGGGTGTGCCACAATGTTCAGTTTTCAGACACCTATAATTTATGCTTTTTATCAATCTGAATTACGTTTCTTGTGGAAATGTATTTTTATATGCTGACTATACTTCAATTGTTGTACCTGCCGAGAGTATTGGTATATTGCGCGACGATTTGGAAAGAGTTAATTTTCATAGTTGGTGTCACAAAAGCAAACTAATCCTTAACACTAAAAAACCAAATTAATTCTATTTAATCATTAATGAAATAATAGAAATTGTGAGAATCTTACTATAAACTACTATACATTTGAATTTACTTTAACGTCCACGTTTTTAGGAATTAGCGAGGATAATAATTTGGATTGGGTTTCCCATATACTGACGTTGTACGCGCGAGATTAAATTCCGCTTATTTTGCAACATTTAAAATTTAGTTATAAAATTTAACCGTTTACTGTTCCGTTGCCTAGTCGGTGTTACAATCGTCATTTATACGGTTTAAATAGTCAGCAGATGTTGTGTAATATAAGTAGTAAGTAATGTAAGTGATTTCAATACTATCTGAGAGGTGGAGGTATAATTCTCTCTCATTATTTTCTATTATCGCTTCGGTAATAAAATACGAAAAATTTCTCCCAGCTATCTCAAAAATAGGTTAGGGGTGGAGAGTCTATCATACTTCTAGTTTTTTCCGAATGTTCTATGAAGGAATTTGGATGCAGCAAGATCATTGCTTTGGTCAGCAGTAATTATTTTTCATCAATTATATTACTAACAAGTCTTGGTAAAAGTAAAGTGGTTCATAGACTGTGAGTTTGATATGTACGACGTAAAAAATGAAATTAAATGTTTGTAAAAAAAGGATTTTAAATAAGAATAATAGTTTAGTCAGTTTCAGTGCAATAGTTGAGCCCTGAAGATGTCCCATACAAATGGGTACGAAACGTCGGCAGATATACAAGTGACGCCGTTCCAGCCCGGAAACCCAGAAGCAGATAGCAAGAAAAATATGTATAAATAAATCTATCGAGGACAAAATTAAACATATTCATAATCACTGAAGATTGATATATCACCCCTTTCCACATTAATGATCGTATTCTGTATACGTATTTCGACAACTAAGTTATCATCATCAGCGGAAAATTAAATAATATCGCACCTGGGAAACTACGGCAAAATACCCGTACGAAAACAAATTCCGCAGACGATCTGTACCATTGAAAGCCAAAATGCACACTGTCGCAGTGTGCGTACGGGTATTTTATCGTAGCTTTCCAGGTGCGACACTGTTTAGTTATCTGCTGATGATGACAAGTTAGTTGTTGAAACACGTATACAGAATACGAAAATTAATTTGGAAAGGGGTTATGTATTAACCTTCAGTGATTAAGTTAAGCAACCAGAAGCTCCATCAAAATTACCTTCAACATACTCATATTTACTATTTGTTATCCAAGCTTATTTATGAAAGATGCGAATCGATTTTTTGAATTAATTACTAGCACTTGTTGTCTGTATGTTAAATGAAATAATAAATTATAATTCATGAAAACATACGTCATTTACATGATATCTATATTTCTAAAATAAACAACTTGAAATACATACATTTCCTTAATTATTCGCATTTATTTGCTTAGCTATGTACACAAATGTAATTAAAATAAAAATTGCAATAATGTTATTGTTAAGAGATTTTATGTATTATGTATATGTTGCATGACATTTAGAAATGTCCGTTATGGTAGCATATTATCATTAATTGAAACTACGTAGTGTAATAAATATTATAATTTTGTGGGAATGTAGATTCTCATGAATATATTATTAAGTGAAAACTTATAAGTCGGAGATCCACATTTAACTGACAAACACCTTAATTCTATTCGTCTGCCGATCATGAATCCACTAGTTAAGTATCTATTAGACTTTTCATAAGTAATTTGTAATACATAATTATCTATTTAATAATAAACATTAAAAAAATAAATATGTATTAAGACATTACAGTAACACTTTAGCGTAATGCTGTAATTGAAGATTACATATTAAAGAAAACACAGACGTCATCATCATCAAGTATTTGAGTATGTATCATGCATCGGAAATTTTCAAGAACCATTAAATACGTTCATTTTATCTGCATTATGTATAAGTAAGAAGGTTTAACGTATGTACATACATATATACGTAAGTATATCAAAGAAATTTTCTTTATATTGCGTGTCATAATTAATATTTTCTACCCATTTTGTTTATTTCATGAGAATAACTTTTGTGGTATTATCTATTGGTTATTGTTTAGTAGTTATTACAGTACGATTGAAATCGGAAAAGATGAGTGAAAAAACGATTTTGAACAATAAAATGAAAGGCAATGATGAGATGAAACAGAGAAGGACGCTTCATATTTTATATGTAAAGACATAACTGTAAATATTGATCAGCTGTCATCTGTCAGTTAGCGTTCCGTTTAGTGTTTTATTTTGATGTATTATTCTCACAATATTTTAAAACAGTGCAGTTGCTATGAGACAGAAGCAGATTTTATGATTCTAATTTAGTAAAAGCTTTAATAAGATAGAATAAGCTAGTTTATAACTGTTGCAGAGAAAACCGAATATTTTAAAAATAAAAACAAATGCTTAATATTTTGGTAAAATTCGTTTATTTTATTCGAAGCAATCACCTTCGGCTTCAATACAACGTTTTAACATGTCGAATAAATTTTTAAGATCATCTTTAGAAATGTCCTTCAAGATCACTGTCGACACCTTTTTAATGGCCTCGACGTCGACGTCCTTTCATCGGCAAATGTAGTTTGGAGAATAGATAGAAATCATAGAGGGCCAAATCCAGTGCATACGGTAAATGGTTGATGGTTAAAATGCCATTTGTCGTTAGAAAATCATCGATAAGCGTCGAGCGTTGAAATGGTGTACTATCATGTAACAAACGCCAGACGCTTCTTCACCAAGATATTAGGTGCGCAACTAAGTTCTCGCTGTTTTTTTTTGATGAAAATCCAACTTTATTTTGTAAAAATGTTTACAAATGAATCATTCAAAATATTGCCCATCGCTAGCGACAACTTTTTCCCATTTCTCTGGCAGAGCTCGAATACCGTCACTGTAGAAGTGTTCGTCTTTTGAGGCTATTCACGAATCAAGCCATTTTGAGATGTCTTCATATGAGCGGAACTGCTGATTAGCCGGACCATGTGCCATCGAACGGAACAAGTAATAATCGGACGGCGCAATATCTGGGGAATATGGTGGGTGGGGTAGGCCCTCCCATTTGAGCGTTTCTAAGTAGGTTTCAACAGGTTTGGCAACGTGAGGCCGAGCGTTGTCATGCTGTAGAGTCACTTTTTCGTGCCTCTGCTCGTATTGTGGCCGCTTTTCGCGCAGTGCTCAGCTCAATCAATTGAGTTCGATACCGGTCCTCAGTGATGGTTTCGTTCAGTTTCAACAGCTCATAATAAATAACACCGCCCTGTTCCCACCAAATACACAGCAAAACCTTTGCAGCGTGAATATTCGGCCGAACCGACGACGTAGAAGCATAACCGGACAGTCACCATGATTTTGTTCCCTTTGGGTTGCTGTAATGAATCCGTTTTTCATCACCCGTAACTATGCGATGAAGAAAACCTTTCCTTTTTTGCCGCCGGAGCAGTTATTCACAGGCGAAAAAACGACGTTCAACGTCTCTTGGTTTCAAATCATAAGGAACCCAAGTTCCTTGTTTTTGAATCATTTCCAACGCATGCAATCGCTGGGAAATGGCTTGACGGGTAACTCCTAATGCTGAAGCAAGCTATTTTTGCGTTTGGCACGGATCCTCATCGAGCAATGCCACCAATTCAGCGTCTTCGAAGGCTTTTGGTCTTCCTTCAAGCGAACGGTCGTCAACATCGAAATCACCGTCTTTGAAGCGACGGAACCAATCACGGCACGTTGTTTCACTTAGAGCAGCATCTCCGTAATCTTTTTGGAGTTCTCAATGTGCTTCAGCCGCCGTTTTCTTCGAACGAATGAAAAAAAGCAACACTTCCCGCAAATGACGATTATTTGGCACAAAATCAGACATTTTCACACAACCAAAAGTATATGACGCAAAAACAAAATCACTAATGTGTCAAAGCGGTTTTTTTACCATATGTCACCTAATAATATACAGCATTGACTGTTTGACTACCTGTTACAAACTATTTGTGCACTATGCCTTTCGAATCATAAAAACAAATCAACATTGTCTTCACATTCGACTTCTCCAAATTCACAGCTTTGCCACTTGGTCTCTGAATCATATTGAAAACATCATGTCTCATCGCCAATTACAATAGAATACCTGAAGCTTTCGTCCTTTTTTGTCTTTAATCAAGTCTGTACAATGTTGAATTTAGTTAGTTTGTGTAGTACAAACCTTGCACAAATCTTTTTCAATCTCAATTGCGGTGTCAAAATGCGATGAATTGAATCTTTGGAAATATTTATTTCCATCCTAACGTATCGCAAAGAAGATTCCACCTCATTTTTGATAAATTCGCGCACAAATTCTGTGTTACTTTCCGTAACCACAGATTTTTTCCACCAGGATGTTCGTCGTCATTTATGTCCATTCAACTGTTTATACCATTCATACTTACTCGTACGTAATAAACTCGCATCACTTCACACTTGCTTCATCAAATTTCAGTGAACGATTTATGGAGTTTAAAACAGAACTTGATATTTGCTCTTTGTTCAAAATTCATCTTTCGACCAATGCCAAATACACACTGTTATTTTATGTACAATTTCTTTGCTGATGCAGATATTACGATATCATAACATTGGTGAAAGATCTGCCTTACCGACGCATATTTTTTTAATAGATGGCGCCACTAAGAATTACTACTTTAGAAAAGTTGGGTTTTCTCTGCGACAGACTGTATACATTATTGATGGTGTTATTGCAAATAGGGAGCACACAGTAATAGGAATGCCACCATATTATCATAAATTATTCCTCCTAGAAAAAAATGTGAGGAATAGTACAAAATGGTGTTGTTACAAATTGATAAGTTTAATAATGAGATGGACGACATTGAGTAGCGTACAAGGCAAAAATTTACGAATATACATAAATGCAACCATGAATGAAAAAATACATTGCGTGTGAATATATAATAGTTATAGTAAATTAATTATGAAATTTATCAGGAAAAAGTGATAACACTTAGCTTTCTCCACCAGACAATGAAATGTATGTATATATTATGTATCTGATTTATAAATAATTATAAGTTATAATATTTACTGTTTGTATTGGGAGTTTCGAGTGTTGAGTTAATAACATACATATCGCGCACATCAAGTTTAATTGGCTTGAGAAGTTCAGTTTAGCGAAACACGTGATGGAAAATAATCATGGTGTAACCGCGAATTATCCACATTTAATCAAAAATAGAAATAAATATTTACCGCGAATTGGACAGTTACAAGAGCATATTTATTGAGAAAAACAAAAACTATATTTTAAACATAAAGGTCCGATAAAATATTCTCGCCTCTGAGTTTTTAGAGGACACGACCGTTAAAAAAGGCCCACAGGTGGAAGCGGGGGTATACTTTAGTATAAGTGTTAGTTTTAAGACTTGAAAATATTAAATTTTGTGTGAAATAAATCAGTGTGCGTTTGTTTTTTAGCGGGGAAAGTTGTACATGAGTTATTCTGTGCGAATTCTGCTGCAGACCCAGGTTGGACACTGTAATTAATTATCTGCTGATTATGACAACTTAGTTGTCGAAATACGTACACAGAATACGAACATTGGGGCGGTAAGGAGTTTTATTTACCTTTTTTTATTAATTCCATTTATTTATTGGTTTTTCACATCAATTTGTAAGATGGTATTTTTGATTTCATAATTTAAATAAGCAGTAGTTAGTGAAAATTGTAAATATAAATTTTTTAGTATAAAGTTGCAGCTGCAATCTGCGATTTTAAATTATAGCAACAGTTATGTCACATAATATTGCTATAACGCGCTGTACTGCAATAACCAACATAAGATAAAAAAAAAAGAAAACTAAAATAGAGAAGAAAACATTCAAACATTACTTTAAAGTCGACTTTATAGACAGATCCTAATCCGTTTGTAAAACGCTTGTATTTTAATTCTACCTTCAAGTTAGCTCTAGCTTAAAGTCGACTTTAGTTAAAGACATTTTAGAATATACTATGAAATCGGTCGTTAGTCAAGAAGACATTTCGATGACAGTCGAAAGAGTTTTTGTATACCTTTTCATCTTTTGACACAATTCTTAGAAGGACAATATATAAATTGTGGTCGTTTTCTAAAGTCGGTAAACGATTACTTGACCGCATATAAATGTTCGTCATGGTCACGGCCAATCTGCGAAAATAAAGTGACAGTTAACTTATACTACACGCTTCTCCTACTACGTTGAAAATTCTCTTAAAAGGTAGTAGGTCAACTGCGTCAATAAATAAAATTAATGTTGAGAAAAATTAAATAATAAATTTTTTGCAATATTGAAAGTATTAATTTTGAGGTCGTTTAATATTTTGGATAGATTGGAATCTATGTTGTCACTTTATGTAAAAATGATTATTTAAGATCTTCGAATACCTACAACACATATTAACCAATTGCGATAATTTGGTCTAAATCTTTGTACCACAAAATAACTCTTTAAAAAATTAATTTATTAAGTGTTTGTTACAACGTAAATATTATACTTTTTCGTAAACAAATATATATACCAGGTATACCGGAAAGTCATTACCAGTTCTTTTCGTAAAAAAAACTATATAATTTTCAAGAAAATGGAAAAATTTATTTATTTAAAATATTGCTCATTTGATTCTACACATCTTGCCCATTTATTGGGTAATTTATGGATGCCATCCCAAAAAAACTGTTTGTTTTTTGAACAAAACCATTCATCGAGTCATCTTCTAACTTCTTCGAAATTGGCGAAGTGCTGCTCTGCAAGCGCGTGTCCCGTTAATGTGAAAAGGTGATAATCGGACGGGGCAAGGTCTGGAGAGTGCGGCGGGTGCGATATTTTGTCCCATCCAAGTGCTTTCAATGCTTCCTTGACCGTCTTTGCTGTATGAGACGGCGCGCTATTATGCTGTAAAATCACTTTACTTCGGGCTCATTCTGGACGTTTTTCTATCAATGCATGGTTCAATTGATAATTTGTTGCCGGTAGCGATCAGTATTAACTGTTCCACCAGGTTTCAACAGTTCGTAATACACCACGCCACTCTGGTCCCACCAAAAACAGAGCGTTGTCTTGCGACCAAAACGATTTGGCTTTGGAGTCGAAGGACCGTCTTCGTCCGGTGATAACCATGATTTTTTGCGGTTGGGGTTTTCGCAATAAATTCAGTTTTTATCACCTGTCACTATTCAATGCAAAAATGACTTCCGATTATACCTTTGAAGCAACATTTTACAGACAATTTTTCGATTTTCCATTTGCCTTCATTCAATTGTTGTGGCACCCATTTGCCCATTTTTTGGATTTTTACCATTGCTCGTAATCGGTCGCTAATCGTTTCCTGGGCTACATTTAACTCTTTTGCCAATTGTTTTTGAGTTTGGTTTGGGTGTTCCTCCAATAACTCCTGTAGTTTCGCTTTTCGAACTTGTTCGGTCTACCAGAACGTTTTTTGTCTTGCACGTCGAAATCACAACTTTTGAATTGTCGAAACCACGTCTCATATATTTTTGTGGTTGGAGCATGCTCACCGTAAGTTTTTACCAGCAAACTATGATTTTCAGCGGCCTTTTTCTTGTGATTAAATAAGAAAAGAAATGCGACCCGCAAATGCACTTCTTTAGGCACGAAACTCGACATTTTCAAAGAGGTACAAATCTATGACAGTGTTACTTTCGTAAAATATAACATGTATGGCTTTGAAGCTTGATGTCAGTAGAATAAAATGACATATGTGTCAAATCATAGCATTGCATACTTAAGCCTAACGACATTCGTTAGAAAAACCGGTAATGACTTTCCGGTACACCTGTACGTAGCCTAACGTAGATATAGTGCAAAATGGATTTTTGCGAATTCGAACCAAAGAAATTAAATAGACAACATTATGTTTTCCATCCGAATATAAACATGATAATGAATCCAGACAAATCAAGTATAATACTAAATATAATATGATACTAAAAATTAACAGAGCATATCCAACATTAAATTAGTAAGTTATTATGTGCAATTTGCTCATTTTTAATAATAAAATACATTGTAAAAATGTAATTGAACAATTTATCTTATGTATTTTTTTATATTCCTGATACAGAACTAACTTCTTAACTATATGTATGTACACTACCCGTCATATTTATTTGCCCACCCCAATTTTATGTGTTTCCTGAAATACGGAGTATCTTTCGAAAAATCTGTATTATAATTATTCAACAATATTATTAGTGGAAGTAATTCCATATGAATTTCTACGAAAATCTTAAATTGTTTATGATATATCGTAAAGGTGTCATAAATTGGAAAAATAAAATAAATGTTATATAGGCTAATCCCTACAGTATTAATAGTTTTACCTGCATTTCCGAAAGGTATTACCAATATTGTGTTATTGTACTAACTAATTACAATATTAGGATGTGTTATTCAAAAAGGAAAATAAATTTTATGTCAGTCATCGTTCATCTTTTGTTGCGAAAACAGCGAAATAGAGAGTTATTGTGAATATTTTAATGCAATGCCGAAGACGAAGGAATTATCTGTTGAAGTGTGTGCTATGATAATTGCTTATCATCGTATGGGTAAAAGTAATCGCAAAATTGCAAAAGAATTACGACTAAATCGCAGAACCGTTGATTATAACCTTAAAAAATTTGAAGAAAGTGGTACATTTTCCAACAAAAGAAGATCTGGACGACACAAAGCGATGATATCTGCAGATGACCGGCATCTAATACGGATAAGTAGACGCGATAGACGAAAAACAGCACCAGAAATTGCTGCTGAAATGAATAGAGCGCGGGCTAAACCAATTAGTGTGTCCACGGTACAGAGAAGGTTAAGGCAAGCGGGTTTATACGGAAGAATTGCTCTGCGAAAAACACTACTACGAAAGCAAAACAAGATGAAACGACTAAATTGGGCTAAAGAACATAAGAATTGGACGATTGATCAGTAGAATAATGTGTTGTGGACAGACGAATCGAAGTTTGAACTTTTCGGTAGTAAAAGGCGAATATTCGTAAGAAGATCCGCAGGAGAAAGAGTACTGCCAGAATGTATTGCGCCTACCGTAAAACATGGAGGAGGTTCAGTAATGATTCGGGGGTGTTTTGGTGGAAGATCTGTAGGCGATCTCGTCAAAATTGAGGGAATCCTAAGAAAAGAAGGCTACAAGAAAATTTTAGAAAATAACGCTGTTCCTTCAGGACTAAGGATTTTTGGCGAAAACTTTGTATTGCAACAGGACAACGATCCGAAACACACTTCTAGATTGTGTGGCGATTACTTGCGTCAACTAGAAGAGCAAGGGCAAATCTCTATAATGGTATGGCCAGCTCAAAGTCCTGATCTGAACTCAATAGAGCTTCTTTGGGAAGAATTTGACCGTAAGGTTCGAGAACGCGCTCTATCATCCACCACTGTACTGTGGGAACAACTTCAAGAAGCTTGGGCACAAATTACAGAAGATACACTGCAAAAATTAATTGAAAGGATGCCGCGGTTATGTGCCGCAATTATCAAAAATAAAGGTGGACACATTGATGACAGCAAAATTTAATAATAATTAATGATAAAGTTTTTATATAAGAAAAATGTAACTATTTTATGTTTATTTTCACTATTGTATTGACAAAATAAATAAATTTTCAGTACACATTAGATAGTTTAATAATTTTGGCTAAAACTAAGGGTGGGCAAATAAATATGACCGGTAGTGTATATAAAACACAAACAAGATCATAAATAAGCTCACAAGTAATATCGTTTTTCTACTGATATAAAATCACTTAGTGATTCACCAGAAAAAAGAATGACTAAGCTGACGAATATAAGATACCTTGAATTTTGAAACAAATCGTCATTTTAAAGTTCTTGAGCTCTGAAAATACCAAAATGATCAAAATTTTAACACGGAAACAGCGCATATCCAAGGTATATTTGTAGGCATATTCCATAAACTAATTTTTACGTATTTCTTCATCAATCTTATTTTATTTTTCTAAAAAATCATTTTCCTAGGATTCTTACGATTGAAAAATTTGAAAATAACAACGATTTTTAATGCGGAAACATTCCAAATGCAAGAAATTCGCAAATTTTCAAAGTATGTTTCAAGTCTGTTATTGTGTGGGAATTTTAATTTAATCCTACTCATAATTGTTTCCAGGGGTATTTTTTTTATTTATTATTGTATTTCGGATGTAAAATGACGTAAAACACCAGTTTACGCTTGAGTGAATTCATAATGAATGCGATAATTTCGTTTACAAATTTACGCAGTTGATTTACATTTGATGCTCGTTAACCGTCAATCGTTTAATCAGCCGTATAGCAATACCATTTCAATTAAGTAGTTAACCTGTACTGTTAACATAATTAATATCCTTAGCGAAGGAAGTTTTTAGGAACCACCGGCGCGTACAATTTAGCATCATCAATGTAAAGAAAGTAACGACAAATGCGAAAGCACTTTGTAACGTTATTTATACAAATTAAAAACAGAAGCGAATCAAAATTATTTCTCTGGGAAACACCGGATGTTATATATTTGGTGTTAGATTTTAATTTTTAATTCTAGCAGTTTGAATCTCAAATACAATTGAATTCAACACAGTGTTGTCAATATAATCTCCTTGAACTTCAATACATTTATTACAATGACGAATTAATATTGGGTCTGGGAAAAAGTTCGTGGCGTTTTTTCAGTAAAATTCAACTGGTCCCCGCATGGCGCGTGGACGAATTCATTTAAACCGAATATGCTCCATTATTATCGACAATGTTTCGCCATTTTTTTGGTAGATCCATGATCCCATCGGTGAAAAACTTCTGTGGTTTCTGGTCGAAAAACTGAATCAAGTAGTTTTCACAGGCTTCTTTTGAAACCAACTTAATTCCATTGAGAGAGTTCTGCAGAGATCGAAACAGATGATGGTCAGAGGGTGCTATATCCGGACTGTAAGGTGGGTGCATCAAAACTTCCCAACCAAACTCTCTCAATTTTTGACGGGTCATCAAAGAAGTGTGTGGTCGGGCGTTGTCATGATGGAAGACAACACCTTTCCTATTAATCAATTCGGGCCGTTTTCTTTCAATCGCCTGGCGTAATCTCTCTAGTTGTGCACAGTAGAGTTGAGAATCAATCGTCTGACCAGTTGGAAGTAGCTCGTAGTGGACGATTCCCCTCCAGTCCCACCATACACACAGCATCACTTTTTTTGGCGTCAATGTTGGCTTAGCGAACGCTTGTGACGGCTCACCATCCTTTATCCACGATCTTTTACGCTTCCGATTATCGTACGTAATCCATTTTTCATCTCCGGTTATTAAACGTTTCAGAAACGGCTCGATTTCATTCCGTTTCAGCAGCGCATCGCAGATGTTAATTCGGTCCATCATGTTTTTCACGCTCAACTCATGAAGAACCCATACGTCAAGCTTTTGTAACCAGCTTTGTGTAAATGGTTCAAAACAGTTTTGTGGTCAATGCCTAGCTCCATGCCAATATCGACACTGCTGATATGCTTATCTTGTTGGACTTTTTCAAGAATTTCATCAGATTTTTCAGTGATTGGACGACCGGAGCGTTACTCATCTTTCACATTGAAATTTCCAGAACGAAAGCGAGCGAACCATTTCCGCGCAACAGATTTCGATAAAGTACCTTCACCGTACACAGCACAAATTTTATCACAAGCCTGCGCAGCGTTCTTCCCCTTATCATAATAATATTGCAGAATATAGCGAAATTTCTCATTATTCTTCTCCATTTTCAAGTGCGAATAACTTTCCAACCACTGCGCCGATTACAATGTTTCTACGCTCAAACTAACGTTCGGAAGGTCATCTAAAAAACGAGCCGTCGGTGGTGTCGCTGTCACTTGTTGTTCTTTAGTTATCGGCAACCAATGCCATCTATCGGGAAAAACGCCACGAACTTTTTCCCAGACCCAATAGTTCTATACTCTTGTAAAAATAATCTAAAGTTTTTGTCTCAAAATGTTCTATTGCAGCTGCTTGCGACACATTATCGTCCTAAAATAACGAACCCTATGGTCCTTTTTTTAAATTGAAAATAAAAAATAACCGCTAAGGTCTATGTCCGCACTATACGGTAGATGTTCCAATTATTGAAAGCTGCATTCGCAGATAGCGGCATAATATGGACCAGTGCATTGTTGTGTACAATAGTAACCGAATACCTTTTGTTGATTTTCCTCGATGTTTTCCATTAATATTGTCCCTCAATGCATGCAACAAAGGCGCAAAATATGTGCTGTTAACAATTGCGTTATTCTCATTAAAGTCAATGAGTGAAATACCTTCACAATCCCAGAATATTGTAATCATTATCCATTCATTGAACAACTGTCACCTTTCAGGGACAGGGCCCATCGGGTCGCCGCCATTCCATCCATTCTTCACTTTTGGATACAGGATCATAAAATAGAATTATTGTTTCATTTCTTGCGATAATGGACTCCAAAATCGGTTTTGGGTCGTCTCCACACATGGTTAAAAATGCGGTAGCCTATCAAGTAGAGAATTTACGGAGTCTACCTCGTATATATATAAGTTAAGGTCTTTTTACGTATACAGCATCGTTGTATTATCCTTAGAAGAATAGCTCCTTCGGTGATAAAATTATTAAAACAAGAATTACTGTGAAATTCTTAATTTAAAATATTAAAAAAAGGATTTTTTATTCCACAGTAATTTTCGTTGAATTTTCACTTATACTATTGATTCCATTGAACTGTGATAAATGAATATTCAAATTTCTTCAATCATTTCCTATTTATAGCATGTTTACAAAACATTTAAAAAATATTAACGTAAAAGGTTTCTTCAAGAACTAATACTAATAACTTGTTAGTGCAAGGAAGAAAGACGACTTATTAAAATAACAAAATAATAATTGAATGCATAAGGTAGTGAGAGAACTATACGTGCACTTCTCTGATAGAAGTGAAAGCACTTTAACAAAAATTCAACAGTACATGACCAAAGAGACAGAGATGTTGTATATCAACACAGCTAATTTGCCAAATAAAACGTATCTAATCAAAACTATTGTAAGAAAAAGATAGTCTGGCTTTGTCGACAACAATGCACTCCTGCTATCAGGGTGTGTTACTGCTGACACGAAATACTATGTAGTTACATATTGTAATCACCAGGAGGGATGGTGAGTGGTGGAGTTGCATCGTAGCCAATTTTAGAAACGTATACACCCTATTATTTGCAGTACTAGGCAAGTTTAGTTACACAGTACTTATATGTAAGTACCTATTGCAAGACCTTCCACCACTCCCATTTAATTTGATGTTTGAGAATAGTTCAAATGTTATTAACACTGTTTACGAGGCGTTTCGAGTATATTCACTCTCCTCAGGTAGACTGTGGTGTTATTAACGAAATTATTCTCTGTGGATATCGTATAGTTAAGCTATACTATTTACCTACATATTGTAAACATCAGGAGAGATGGTGAGTGGTGGAGTTGCACCATAGTCGATTTTAGAAACGTACACGCCCTATTATTTGCAGTAGTAGGCAAGTTTAGTTACACTGTACTCATATGTAAGTACCTATTGCAAGACCTTCCACCAGTTCCATTTAATTTGATGTCTGGGAATATTTCAAATGTTATTAACACTCTGTTTACGGGCCGTTTCAAGTACAGGGTGTCTATAAAAGAACTCCGGGGTTTAAAAAATTAATATTTTTTAAACTATAAAAGATAGCAAAATTTGATCAATTCCTTTGAAACAAGCAGCTCAAAGAGTTTTACTCATACCAATTGGGAATGTTTCTCTCAACAGTTGGCAGCGCTGCGGAGCGTTGACCTTGAAATGACGTAGCGGCTGCGGCAGGCAGTCAGTGTCGTCTGGACTGCCGCGCTATGGCGACGCCTCAACAAAAGGCTCAATGTGTTATTTGGCTCATAGAAACTAATTCTGTTGTTACTGTACAAAGAAACTTTCGACGTAGCTATGGTGTTGACCCGCCTACAGACAAAACAATTCGTCAGTGGTTATGTGCGTTCAAGGAAACAGGAAGTGTTTTGAAGCAAAAGTCGCCGGGTAGGCCGCCTGTGTCTCAAGAGAATGTGGACAGAATCCGAGCTTCATGCACTCGAAGCCCTAAGAAATCGTTAACAAGACGCAGTCTGGACTTGGGGTTACCAAGATCAACAGTCCATAAGGTAATTCGTAAAAGACTTCGTTTAACTGCCTACAAGATACAACTTTTACACCATATCAAACCGGCAGACAAGGTTAAGAGATTCGAATTTTCTGTTTCCATGCTGGATAAAATTGATGAAGATAATGATTTTTTAAAAAGTGTGGTTTTTAGTGATGAAGCTACTTTTCATGTGAACGGAACTGTAAACAGGCATAATTGCAGAATTTGGGGTTCAGAGCCGCCCCATGAGTTTATTGAGTACGAACGTGACACGCCCAAAGTGAATGTTTGGTGTGCTCTTATGCGTGACAGAGTCATAGGTCCCTTCATTTTTGTCGAAAGGAATATCAATGGTGATGTCTATTGTGACATGTTAGAGGAGTATGTTTATCCTCAGTTGGATGACATTGAGGCGGAGAAAGGTTTAGTTTACTTCCAACAAGATGGGGCGCCGCCACACTTCAGTTTGCGTGTGCGTGAGTCACTGGACGCTCGTTTCGGCAACAGGTGGATTGGAAGGGAAGGACCTATTCCATGGCCACCAAGGAGCCCTGATATGACTTGAAAATGTAAGCTTTCTAATCATGTATAAAACATGTATGTACGTTTTTTACTTTATTAAAATATTTTGTCTTAAAACCCCGGAGTTCTTTTATAGACACCCTGTATATCAACTCTCCTCAAGTAAACTGTGATGTTATTAACGAAGTTATTCTCTGTGGATATCGTACAGTTTACGATACAGCAAAGAATGAAAAACAATACCTTCCTATATCGTCCAAACATGCAATTGTACGAAAAAACAAAGTTCGTGTTCCTTCCGCCAAATATACATTATCGTCACGATGTGGTTAAAAACAGCATGACTCCTGACTTGGCATTCTTTGGCTACAGAGAGTTGATATCGTCGGAACGCGTTGTAAAGAGGGTGTTATTAATATTTGGGTGTATGCCAAGTTTAAAAGTGTTTTTGTTGTACAGAGAAGAATAAATTCGTTAATAACACTATAGTTTGTCTGTAGAAAGTCATTTAAATTATTCTAAGACCTTCGTAAAATGGCGTATGCCAAGTTCAAAAGTGTTCTGTCGACGACGATGTTGTACATTTTTGAAAATAGTTTGCCTACATGTGCTACTATTCCATCATTTTCGCAAATAATTGATTTTTTAAACAAATGTTGTCAAATATTGTAAAATATAGGTCAAAATTCACATCAAACAGGTTGAAATAAATGTAAGTACAGAAAGCAATTTAAAAAAAAGGTTATTTCACATGTTGCAACATCAATTAAGTGCTGCACAAATTATTCAGAGAATCATTCAATTTATCAACGTATCAACTTCATTAACGCACCTGTAAATGAGATAATTTAACAAACAGTCATATTACACACAACTATCGCCTTCTTCAGTTTAAATAGATTCATTACCAAACAATGGTTTTGTGAAATTAAATAAATAAACTTGTACATAAGTGTTAATATAAATTAAATGTTTTATTATCCCAGTGATCGAAGTTCCCAAAAAAAAAGTGTAAATATTATTATTAACAAAACGACCAATATATTAAAATAGAAAAAAAGATGTTTGATTGTTACTATACTTTATAACATTTAACGTACGAGGATAGTTTGACAAGTAGTGAGAATGACACATAGGTGGCGCTCTAATTGGTAAAACAAATGCACTGTAATTTAGGTTGCCTATTTATATGTTTACATTCCGATATTTAGATAAATCGGTTGATTAGTTTATTTTTGACAGCTGATTGAAAAAGAAGGAACACGTCGTTTTGTTAAAATGGAAAAAGTAGAGTATCGTGCGGTGATTAAATACTTCGTAATGAAGAGTATGAAAGCTACCGAAATAAAAGATGAGTTACGGGAAACATTAGGTGAATCTGCTCCATCATCCGTCACAATAAGTAGATGGGTAAATGAATTTAAACGTGGTAAAACAAGCTGTGTTGATGAAGCGTGCTCTGGAACACCCAAAATCGTGACTTCTAAGGAAATGATTATAAAAATCCATAATATTATTACGCAAGATCGACGACTCAAAGTGAGAGAGGTAGCAGACATGGTAAACATTTCAACAGAACGCGTACACCACATTTTAACGAAAGAATTGGGCCTTTCCAAGCTTTCGGCAAGATGGGTGATGCGATTGCTTACGACTGATCAAAAGTTCACTCGTTTGCGCATTTCCAACGAGTATTTGGACCTTTATAAGCGGAATACGGTTAATTTTTGTAGGCGATTTGTTACTTGCGATGAAACTTGGATACACTACAGTACACCCGAAACTAAACAACAGTCGAAACAATGGTTAGAACGTGGTTCTGCACCTCCAAAGAAAGCGAAAACCACTTTATCGGCAAACAAGGCGATGGCATCAATTTTTTGGGATTCAAAGGGCATTTTGCTCATTGATTACCTTCAGACAGGTGCCACAATAAACGGACAATATTATGCAGAACTTCTACAAAAATTATATGTTGAGATTCGTGCTAAACGGCCAGGAATGAATGGCAAAGAAAAAGATTCTGTTTCACCAAGACAACGCTCCCTCGCATACCAGCACAGTTGCGATGTCCAAAATCTACGAGTTGCGTTTCCAATTAGTACCGCATGCGCCTTATTCGCCAGATCTAGCCCCTTCCGACTTGCACCTTTTTCCAAAATTGAAAACTGCACTAGGTGGAAAGAAATTTTCGTCTAACGACGAGCTTATCATCTTCGTAAATGAGTATTTTGCAAGCCTTCCGGAATCGCATTTTAGAAATGGCATAAGGGCATTGGAGCACCGTTGGAATAAATATATTGCTATTTTAGGAGAATATATTGAAAAATAAAAATTATTTTGTATTTAAAAAATTCGTTTTTCTTTTCCATTCTGACTCTTTGTGAAACTACCCCCGTATATGTTATTTTGTCCTATTGTTAGATGCTTATCAGTCAGGTAAACAAACCATTATTAAAAATAAACAATTATTAAAAATAAGTAATTGTTATTACCTTTTGCACTACGGAAAAAAAGTACAGATTGGCTTCAGCAAACGTATAAGAAGCGATTCATTAATAGGTTGTGATTACAATTTTGTATGAAACAAAACTAAAAGAGTATTAGGGGGTAAGGGGTATTATTATTAGTACAAATTAGAATATAAAATAATTATTTAATTTGTAAGTAAAAGAGAAAATTTATTTTATATTTACATGCATTGCTCCTTCTCTTTCATGATTGTTAAAACCTAATAAATAAGAACGATTCTTGAAATGGTTTATTTAAAAAAAACGAATTTCGTGCTATGTATCATTTAGACGTCATTCGGCAAGAACGTCTAAATTAAAGACAATTGATATGAACATAATAACTGACATTAAATTGTAACTTAAATTGATATATTTCATTTAGTTCGCAAACTACATGCGCTTAAAACGAAACATTGTTCTTCTACTCTCGCAATTAATGATAGACACGGGTTCCTTCACTAATTAAACTATTATGCTGACTGCAATTTGTAATTATTTTAATATGTGTCGTATGTATTGTCATGGAAAAATTTTCTCGTTTTCTATGTCGAGAAATTGTTCAAACGAATTATATTTGCACCTCGAACATTTCATTTGCTTAGCAATTGCGGAGAGCGACATTCCTCGTGTTGTAAACAGAATTATCTGACCACGTTCCGCTTCTATTCATTCGCGCATCTTAGGCATTATTTGATATTCTATGATATCAGAATAATGGAAAAAAATCACACACAAAATATCCTTTTCTTTTACTCTACAACCGCACCCTACTTCAGCCACTTGTGCCATAAATAAATATAAAAACACCACTATTCCCTAGGAAAGACTAATATTGAATCATAAAAATATTGTTATTCTGGTCTTAAATACATTTACTACCTTCAATATGACGATATCACTCACCACAAAACTTATTACAAAACACTGTATTTTCCATAATTGTACAATTTACAAACGCTATTAGGAAAGTTTTGCAATATGACGCAACAATGAATCGTAGGAAGCTGCTTGTAGCTGCATGCTGAGACATATTCATACGTGCATAGTAGCCATCGCACCATGTCGATGGGCTCAGTTATTCATTAGCAATGAGAGTGTAAAGTGCTTGGGATGGCATCGTGGTCACGAAATGAGATAAGGCCAGTTTTGCGTTACAATTTCGTGCGTGGTTTAAACATAGACCAGTGCGTCGAAGAAATCACTCTTGCACTAGGTGATGTTCGCCCACATCGCACAACGATATTCAGGTAGTATAGAGAATTCCAATGGGAAAATTTAACTGTGGAGGATGCTGAGAGGCTGGGAAGGCCACGAACGTCGGTTACGGAGGGAAACGTTACTACTGTCAAGAAAATGCTTGTCGAGGACAGGCGGGTGACCAACCAACAGATAGAGAGTGCTTCAGGCCTAAATGCACCAGCAATTCGTTCGATTCTACATGATCATTTGCACGTGAAGAAACTTTGTTCTCTCTGGGCACCTCATCGACTGACTGAAGAGCAGATGGCACGACATGTGACTTGGTGCCGGGAGATGCTAAAAAAGTTTAATAAGGGACAGTCTCGGTATGTGAGCAACATCGTGACAGGTGATGTAGGACTTTGCTGAACTATTATAATGTGCCGACAAAAGCTCAAAACAAAGTTTGGGTCTTTGATGATGAGGACACACCTGTAGTTGTCAGAAAATCCCGGTCTGTAAAGAAGAAAATGATAGCTGTATTTTTCAAATCGAGTGGAACTGTCACAGCTAAGTGGTATACTGAACAGTGCCTGCCGAAAGTCATTGGATCTATGAAGAACCTGCGGCCAAAGTCAAGAATGGACACCAGGTTCCTCCATCACGTTAATGCTCCAGCTCACCGCGCCAAAACCTGCACCGAATATTTGACTACAACAGGATTGAAACTTCTCGAGCACCCTCCCTACAGTCCAGATCTTGCTCCCGGCGACTTTGCACTGTTCCCGCATGTGAAAATGAAGCTAAAAGGGAGGCGGTTTTCTAGTGATGAGGACCTTCTACGGGCTTGGGACAACGAGTGTATTTTACTCCCTAGTGAAACTTGGCAGAAGTGGTTTAAAGATTGGTTTCGGAGGACGGAGAGGTGTATTGAGTGTAGAGGAAATTACTTTGAAAAAATTAAATAAACAAAGCTGTATTGCAAAACTTTCCTAGTACCCTTTGTATTAGTAATAAATTTTATTTCAGAAGTACTTACGACTATGTTTCAGGCAACCCATGATACCCGAAGGACCCAACAGTCCATTTTACTTTAGTCTAATATTAGTTTACTCTAGTCTAGTTTTATTTATATTCATCTATGATTCATGTGTTACCAATTAAAGATATTCTAAATATTATTTTATTAAACCCCGGACAAGTACAGTTAGGACACAGGGTGAAGAACTAGATTCAGCCCGAAGACATAAAGGAACAGGCACTCGATTTACTATGATACCTGCCCCACTTCTCAAAAATACATCGGTTACAATAACATCTAGTTTTGTCAAGAACGTCTAATACATATGACTACGATTATATATATATATATATATATATATATATATATATATATATATATATATATATTGTATATAAAGGATGTGAATGAATAATATTTATTTAAAATAATTAGCTTTATTGAACAATTAAATTTGTAGTTGATAACTTAGATTAAAGAAGATAAATAATAGAAGTCTATTCATAATTTGAAGGAATCTGCATATTTTGACTTTGGATAGTGTGATTTTTAGTTAAGAACTCCAAAGTTTTTCCAAGTACTCATTATCTCATAAATATTAAGAGATAGTAAAGTAATAATTAAAGTAAGTATATAATTATAATATATTTTTATGTATTAAATTACATTTTTATGTATTCAATTACAGATAAGGTAATTTTGATGGAACCTGTGGTTGATTCACTTAATCACTGTATATAACCCCAGAATTCGAAAATTAATGTGGCAAGGGTGATTAAAGTGATTAAAATATTCAATTACACACAACTTTTATTTTTTAAATAACTCGCGCTTAAAATTTAAAATTAAAATTACATTTTTGCTATAAAGCGTACAGATAAATTGAATTAAATATCAATTATTATTTCTACATCAAATTATATTATATTGCCTTTACAAATGTGGGGCAAAATTATCAAACAACCTACACGTTTTAATTACGACAATGTATGTATAACACAATTTTATTTTCAGTGCTTTTTTATAGGTACTTAAAATGAATTGTTTTCATTTAATTCATACTTCCTGCACGTGATCGTTTTCTTAATTTTGAACGGTATTTATAACAATTATTGTTCATTTTTTTGCTTTTGCGGTTAGCCAATCATTTTATTTCAACCGTTAAGTTTTTTGAAATGAAATAAATATGTGTGTACGTGTTTGTGTGCTTAAAAACAATCCTTAAATTAAGACAAATGAATGATAATTTTCTTATAGAATAGCAGATGAGAATATTATAATTATTGCAAGAAATTTTTTGTCACATATACTCGATTTTTACTTTAATTGCTTTTCATATATCCTACTGTAATTTTTATTTATGAATGAGCGCTCTTAATCATAGCATGCGATAGAAAGAGATGGAATAGGTACGTAATTATGTACATTATAAATCAAGTAGAGAATTATTAATTTATTTTCAATCTTCTCGTCAAGATTTTAAAATATGCAAAGTATAAAAGTGTTATGTAACTTACAATTTATGAATATATTAATAGATCTTTCATTGCCAAACATTTTTTTCGCCTGCTGTATATAATACATACATTTTCGTTAGCAACAATACAACGGTTACGGTACATTGACGTAGTATATCGTTTTGTTTGGTCTTACGAATATTACCTTAAACTAAAATTTATTATACTATTAAATAATTACGCTCAATATGTTTGGAATCCAATTTATGTAAAAATTAATAAAATAATATTTTTAACTTAAAATTTTTAACTTTTTTTATTGGGAGTTTTGACCATTGGGTTAATAAAACATTTAATTTATATTAAGGACGTTTCGGGGAGGGGCCCCTTTTTTCAAGTTATTTATTTTCTTCAACCTGCAATACCCTTTACAGTTATATACGTGGTTTGTTCAAAAGGAAAGGTGAATTTTGAATTTTCGCGCGCTGTGTACATTCGATTATCGAAATTTTTTTTTGTTATGTCGGTACACATGTGTTAGTCATATGTTGACATTATCAGCCAATTTGGATTAGTAGTTTGTTGTTGACAACTGAAAATCTTAGTCACGTTTGTGTGTGTCCTTCGATTTTTGACTTTTGAAAAAAATGGATCAAAGAATATGTATTTAATTTTGCGTTAAAAATGGAATAAAGTGCTCCAAGGCACTTGATATGTTGACTGTGGCATTCGGCGAGTCCACTTTGTCGCAAAAAAGTGTTTATAAGTTGTACAAGCGCTATACAGAAGGTCGAGAAAATGCACGCCGAGTTCGATCAAATGTGAAGGTTTTGCTCACTATTTTCTTCGATTACAATGGCGTGGTGCATCATGAGTTCTTGCCAACAGGTCGTACGGTTTAAGGAATACTACAAGGAAGTTATGCAACGTTTGCGTGAAGCAATACGGCTCAAACGATCGGAGTTGTGGAAAAAAAATCATGGAAATGTAACTGGCGTTTATTACATGATAATGCACCATCTATCTCACCGCTCGACGCTTATCACTGATTTTCTAACTACAAATGACATTTTAACCATCAACTATTTACTATATTCACCGGATTTGGTCCCCCGCGATTTCTATCCATTCTCCAAACTACATTTGCCGATAAAAGGACCTTATGCCGACGTCGAAGCCATTAAAAAGGCATCGACAGCGATCTTGAAGGACATCTTTAATAGTTAACTTAAAAATTCATTCAACATGTTAATTGACCGTGCAAAACGTTGTGCTGAAGCCGAAGACGACTACTTTGAATAAAATAAATGAATTTTACCAAAATACTAAAGATTTATACTATCTCCTTCTGGGCTTCCGGGCTGGAACAGCGTTGCTGGTATAGCTGCCGACGTTCAGTTTCAGTGCAACAAACAGTAGCAGTAGTTGAACCCTGAAGATGTCCCATACGAGTGGATACGGTCTATATATCTATTATATATATCTACATATGAATATATACATATATAATAATAATAATAATAATAATAAGCTTTATTTTACCATCTATTATATACAGATAAAGAGGTAACGTCATTGTCTATGAAGGTCTCTGTGTGTATGTATGTGTATATGTACTATGTGTAAATGTAGTATAAACATATGTGTGCACAAAGCAGAACATACAGTTTAATATTTGATTGATTTCATCTGCTCTTGGAACTCCGTCACTGTGTAGAATCTGTTTTCTAAAAGAAATGTTTTTAAGTCATTTCTAAATTTCAAAATTGGTTTTTCAGTCCACGATAATGGCAACCTGTTAAACATATCCAAATGTTTGTGTTGGGCAGCAGTAGTACGTAGCCTATGGTTGGGAAGAAGTACTTGTTGTCTGGATCTCAGTTGTATTGCTCTTCCCTCTCCTTTCCTTTTCTGGGTTGGTAGCTCTCGTTTAGCGCGCAGCAATTGCTTATATACACTACCGTTCACAAGTATTTGGGCACCCATATTTTATAAAATTATTTGAACAGCATAGCTTCTAGGAAATTCATTCTTGTAATATTGGATAGGTATAAGGAAAGTATTAAATCTACAGAAACGCTGCATAAGCAACATTATGTATTACTTTATTACCTGCAATAAACCAAAATTTGTTATAGGGACTACCTGGGGATTAGCGCAATAAAAGTTTCTCTAAGTTCTTGTAATTGTCTTTCTGTGAAGGATACTGAAGGATAAGTTTAGTAATGATGTTTTCATGACCTCGGGCGAGTTTCATGTTATATTTTTGAAATTGCCCTCAGTTACGTTTCTGTATTCGTTGTGAGATATTCCTGTGCTAGTAGTGTTGTTAAGATCGTTAAATATGCCAAAAAGAAAAGAGATGGACATTGAAACGCGTTCTCTTATAATTGCGCACCATCAATATGGCACAAGCAACCGGCAAATTGCGAAACAATTAAAATTAAATAATACTTCCGTAGACTATGTCGTCAAAAAATACCGAGAAAGTGGCAGTGTTCTCAATAAATCACGGAGTGGGAGACCCAGAGCTACAACTTCTGCTGAGGATCGTGCAATAGTGATCACAAGCAAAAGAAATCGACGGAAAACAGCCCAAAAAATCGCTGCAGAAATCAATGCAGACCGTCCAAAGTCAATAAGCGTAACAACCAGTGGCGGCTCGTGAGTATTTGACATGGTGAGGCAGATAGAATAATAAATATTCAAAATTGTTTACAATTGATTAATAAACTCTATATACCTACTACATATAAAAACAGTTTATATATATATATAGGGCTTCCAGTACAAACAGGGCTGCCAGACGTGAACTGAGCCCTATATCGCGCCCCATTCGATTTTTAAGGGAAAACGAAGTTTCAAAGCAAACCCTTGTGAAACGAAAATAAATATTCTAAAAAATCAAACAAATTCTAAAAACATTAATCGAAAATAAGAACTCAATCTTCTAGGATTTAAAAATAAAAAATAAATACATTCCTATTATAATATAAAATTTAATAATATAACAAATATATACATATATATGTATATATATATATAAATCAACAACAATCCAATAACAAAATTTCAAAATTACATGCAAAATGAAAATATTTTAAAATACAGAGAATTTCCTTTATTGTCATTGCACGTAGAATTACATTTAATAGATTTTACTTCTTGTATGGCAAAGGTATCCTCCGGTTTTTTGTGTTAGCAAAATAATCAATTACATCATTATAAAATCGTTCATCCCTCGTCATCGTTTTAACCAATTCCTTTTCGATTGCAATTAGTGCACAGTTACTAAGTCTTTGTTGTCCAATTGTATTTCTAACATACGATTTTATACGTTTCAATGTGGAAAAACTTCGCTCAACGGACGCGGAAGTTACCGATATGGTAACTACTATACTTAGCAATTTAAAAAGTTCTGGCATACAGATGGCTAACTTTTGTTCGTGCATAAATCTTAACATTTCACATGGTGTTTTAGAATTACCAAGGAGTTGCATGTCACTATAAATAACAGCTAATTCATTTTTTAATTGAATTTGATCAAAAAATTTTTATTGTTCAAACAAATTATTTAAGAGCCTCTGAGGAAATGCCTTCGAATATTCTTCAAATTTACTTTCTGTTAATAAATCAAAAAAAGCAAGTTTTTCTAAATCAATAAATCTAATTTCAATTTGACTAATAAACGTATCTAGAATTTCGAAAAATAATTTTCTATAATTTTGTTTAGTATCTGGAACGTCATCAATTCTACGCCTTTTATGTGCAACAGATTCGTCAGACATCGAATTTTCGTATACAGTACTGAAATATGTATCACACTCCCGAAATTCTCTAAACTTATCAAGCAAAAAACGTAATTATTATTATTATTATTGAAATTTCTGTTAGACTTACCGTGTATTGTAAGAGATTTTGATAAACCAGGGTTTGGTCTCGGAAGGTTTTTGACATATAATTGATCTTCTACCGATAGAACAACGAACGTATTTCTTATTAAAAAATCTACAATGTCTTGTGTATTTCTTACATTTTCTAAATCCATATTCACAATTTTTAAATCACTGAAAATATCACTAAACAAATATTAAAATATTTAATCTAACTTTGTTATTCCCCCAACTTTAACTGCTGTTATTTGCGATTCGGGCCGAGAATGTCAGCCTCGAGTATATTCGGTAGTTCGGCGATTGTGATTCGATGAGAGGCTCAGTTTAAATTGGCTTCAGATTGATATCTAAATAATATCTACTTGAAACAATAAAAATACTCCTGTTAAAACTTAAAACATATTATTTGCGTGGAGGAAATATTGAGAAACTGTACAAGAAGAATGTAAACCTTTAGACATCTTTATATCATTAAATAAATACTTAATTTATCCTATTAATAGTGCTTTCTATATTATTAAAAAATTCAAAAATCTCACAATAAAGTTAGAAAAATCTATTAACTTTTTGAATATTTTTTCTTCTTTGTTATCTTAAATATGTAGCTAATACTTTACTGTAATTTCCATAGAAATTGAGAATTTTTTTGACTGCTGTAGTGCGTTATAAATTTTCAATGGGAGGCAATGAGTGGCCGGGCCTCAAATATTCGTGTTTAGTAGGGATATACATAGATCAAGCATGAAGTTGGTGTCGGGGCAAGTATACGCGCTCGTACATTCGCACGGAATTAAAATGAAATGATAAATTTGTACTTTGCTTGTAATGCCGGTTTATTTAAAACTATTTTCTTATTGTTTATAAGATAAATTCTGAATAAAAGATGATAATTAATTTATAAAGAATTTTAATAGTATACATATTATTCTTGTTATAATTCCAAGATTTAGATGGTGAGGCACTGCCTCACCTGCCTCACCTGACCAGCCGCCACTGGTAACAACGGTCAAACGTCGCTTGTACAAAGCAGGTTTGTATGGACGAATTGCAATGAAAAAACCGTTATTGCGCAAACAGAATAAGCGGAAACGCTTAAACTGGGCCCCTGAACACCAACATTAGACAGTTGAACAGTGGAGTAAAGTCTTGTGGACCGATGAGTCAAAGTTCGAAATTTTCGGGTCCAGAAGACGTGTTTTCGTTCGGAGATCTACAGGTGAGCGTGCGGCAGAGCAATGTATTGTGCCTACGGTTAAACATGGCGGTGGTTCCGTGATGATCTGGGGTTGTTTTGGTGGTACGGTCGTGGGTGATATTGTGAAAATTGAGGGAATACTAAGGAAAGAGCAGTATCGAAACATTTTGGAGACCAACGCTATTGCTTCAGGATTAAGACTTTTGGGTAGGAATTTTGTATTCCAGCAGGATAATGACCCAAAACACACATCCAAAATATGCAAAGACTATTTGCAACTCTTGGAAGCGGAAGGATCCATCGAAGTTATGAAATGGCCTCCCCAAAGCCCGATCTAAATCCAATAGAGTTATTGTGGGACGAACTTGATCGGGAGGTCCGGAAAGCAGTACCAACATCGGAGGCTGATTTGTGGAGGAAACTGCAGGAAGCTTGGGTCCTCATAACACCGGATACATTAGCAAAACTAATTGCAAGAATGCCGCGATTATGTGCTGCCATTATAAAAAACAAAGGAGGTCACATAGATGAATATAAAATTTAAATATAATATGTAATTCTACTGCCAGATACTGTAATTAGTTATGTATGTACATGTAATAAATATATTTTCATTTTTTCACTAGTGCTTTTAATCATTTCTTCTAAATTTATGGGTGCCCAAATACTTATGAACGGTAGTGTATGTATGTGGAGGCCAACGTCATTATTTTATTTTTTATGAATATAGGTCTACAATGTGCCGTTATATTAACTTGTTCGATTATTCGTAATGCCTTCTTTTGCAAATTAAAAATGTCATTGGCATGCACTGAATCGCCCCATAGTTGGACACTGTATGCCATCCGCGAGTGAAAAAGTGCGTGATAAGCTGTTTTTGCAGTTTCCTTATTTGTGATGGTTCTGATTCTCCGCACAGCATATATTGCACAAGAGAGTTTTTTCGAGAGGGCGTCCACTTCGTCCTTCCAGGTTAGTCTGGTATCTAAATTTATACCCAATATTTTGACTGACCCTGCATTCGCGGGAGTTTCTTTCCTTTTGGAAGTGAATGCCAGTTTGACAGTTTTGGCCTCATTCAGGACTAGCTTGTTTGCCGAAAACCATGCCATGGCCTCCGACAGCGTTTCGTGGGCCCCTTCTCCAAGTTGTATATATATATATATATATATATATATATATATATATATTTATTTGTGATTACTTACATTTGTTAAAATACACAGGCATTTTTAAATTAACATTCTTTTTTTAATTGCGTACCTGTATGCTTTCTTCTACAAGAATGAATTACCTATTAAAAAAAAATTTGATCGAAATAAAGAAAAATTTACCACAAATGTGTCGTTCACCACTGCACAAATTCATGAAGCACATTAATTTCCAAGTACATGGAAAGGAGCCTTAAAAGCAGTATTAAAGAACGAGATATTGAAAATCTCATACATTCACTGAAGGCCTGTCTACAGGATTAAGAAATCTATCAGGCAAGAGGAGGAAGTTTGTTTAACACGTTGGATATGAACATGGTTTTGTTGCTTTTTGAAGGCAAGAAAACTGGAGAGTGGCATGAGGAAATGAAGGCATTCGACTCCGTTGATCGCGTTTTTTTAATAGAAAAATTGTATCATCTGGGTTTTAGAAGAAGCATTAATAATTGACTAGCAGCATGCTCTTATAATAGAAAAATTCAGGTCAGAATTAATAATGTGTTTTCAAATATTTACTTTCAAACTACGAGTGTACGACAGGATTCACTTTTGGGACCTCTACTATTTATGCTCTTTGTCAATGTTCTCCCGAATTATATCTCTTGTGGAAGGATATTTTTATATGCTGACGATACTTAAATTGTGGTATCTGCCAAGAGCACTGGCGTATTGCGCAACAATTTGCAAATGGTTCTACATGACTTTCGTAGTTAGTGCCGCAAAACAAATTAACTATTAACACTGAAGAAAGCAAATTAATTCTATTTAGTTTTAAATTAAATAACAGAAATTATGAGAATCTTACTATAACTATAGGAATTATATATTTGAATCTACTATAACGCCTACATTTTTATATAACTATAATTTGGATTGGGTTTCGCATATTAACATTATTATTTAATAACTTTTTGGATAGAAAGCCTCTTTTAACCGTTTACTATTCCCTTGCCTATTTGGTGTTAAATTACATTACAATCGTATGGACGCAATTCGTCGAATGGCAGAGGGTCTTTACTATCCAAAAAAGAATACTGCCGGTGATTTTTGGTCTGGAGCCAATTACATTACTTATATTTACATGTATTTATATATACACTACCGCTCATAAGTATTTAGTCAGTCGCATTTAACCCGCATATTGTAACAAACTTTTTATTATTTACAGACTCGCCTACATGCCTTCCTTTATTTTTAATCACTGCCGTACACAATCGAGATATTTTTTCGATTAATTTTCGTAACGTCTCAGGTTTTATTTTACCCCATGCCACTTGCGTTTTCTTCCCCATATTAACAGCAGATATGTGGGCCGATTTTCTCACCTCTCGGTCAAGTTCTTCCCACAGCAACTCGATGGGATTTAAATCGGGTCTCTGGGGAGGCTACGCTATAACTTTTACGGTTCCTTCTTTCTCCAATTTCTGCAAATATTCCCGGCATAGTTTAGAAGTGTGTTTCGAGTCATTATCTTATTGGAAGATACATTTCTGACCCGAAATTTTAAATCCAGAGGGGATTGCGTTGTCCTCTAATATGCGCTTACACTGTTATTTTTTTAGTATACGTTCGATTTTTAGGAGATCGCCCACATTTGATCCAGAAAAGCAATCCCATATCATGACTGAACCTCGAACGTGCTTAGCAGTAGGGGCTATGCATTCTTCCCGGGCACGCTCACGCACAGACCTCTTCCACACTACTTCGTTTTCTATGGTTCAATTTTGGTGATCGTGTGCCCATTTTAAACGTTCTTGCATGTTTTTCTTGCGTAGAAGCGGCTTCCGCATTGCAATTTGTCCATGAACACCGGCTTCTTTTAATCGCTTGCAACTGTGGAAACACTTATGGGTTTTCGACTAACAACATTCATTTCTGTTGTGATTTCTGGAGCTCTCTTTCATCTATTTCTCTTGCTTGCATTTCAAGATCTTGTGTGCTCTTGGTGTGCATTTTCGAGTTCTGCTTAACACACTTCCACATTCGCGGTGTTTTTTGATGATATAATCCACGGTGGACTGATTTAATTTAAGTTCTGTGGCAATTTCGCGGTTGCTTTTGCCAGTTCTATGGTATGCGATTATAAACAATCGTGTTTCTAAACTCAATTCCTTCCATTTAGGCATTTCTAACCGATTGAACTTCTTTGAAATACGCGATGTTATCACTAAGAGCACCTCACAAAAACTAACTGCAATTTTGCCAAAATACCCAAGTATAAATACTTAATAGTTTACAATAACACTCTACCTTAAAATAAAATCATAATAATCGAAAATTTTCAAGAATTGAGAGATCTAATCCCTTAAGTGCAATTATTTTATCTGGAGTTTTATTAGGGAATTATCATTCATTGCGAATAATAGCGCAATCGCATAATTATTTTTGAATAATCTTTTATAGATTTTAATGTTTACTATGAAACTATTTTTTACTGTAGAAATAAATTTTATAATTACAACTTTTCTATAGAAACTGTAATGAAACAAGGGTGACCAAGTACTTATGAGTGGTAGTGTATATACATATATATATATATATATATATGTATATGTATAAGTTGCTGCAGTATCTATTTCTCAAGAAGAAATTATTTAAAATCGGAAACGACTTGCATGATTATTACCAAATCTTCAAAAAAAAAAAGAAAGCTTTTCTTCGTTGCAAAGGCTTATTGCACGGTGGGAGAATTTTTTCGGACCATTAGTGACCGATTTTTTATTGTATTTTTAATACATGTATTTATTTATGACAATTTGTTTTCTTTTATGACGCTTCACATCCATGTAAATGGCTAACGTGATTAATAAAATATAATTATTATTATATCATTTTTTTGTTTAATCTAATTAATTTTAATTTCGAGAACGGCATTTCTTTATTTAATGGGAAAAAGGAAAACTGATAATGCCAATAATATAAAAAATTAATAAATAGATCACACAAGGAAATTAAAAAAAATGGTTATATTCAATTATTTGATAACTTTTACAGTCTAAATGTGTCTTTTTCATCTACTCTTTCTAGTTTAAAAATAGATTATAACAATTTAAAATAGCTGTTAAAAATATATTTATATATTGACATACGTTGTGCATGTGTGTCGTTATAGAAAGACACACAGTGAATTGCCTTGCCTGTTTAATATTCAAATGAAAGGTACACATATATTCGAATAACACAAATTTGTTATTTAAATCCCCGACTGAAATTCTTTGTGTGATATTTTCAACTTTTGGTATTTACCGTTGAGTAATAAATGTTATTATTATGACTTGATTTGGTAAATATTAAGAAGAATCTCAGGATCGCCATAATGAACTGTAATTTTTCTTTGTATACAATATACGTTTCAAATTAAGTATGAAATTGATTGATCGTAACATAAATAACAAATAATTTATAATATTTAAGCAGTTTGAACATCTCGCCAGTAGAATATAAATATTCCAAAACATGTTTACGTATTTCAGTAGATAATTTCCAAGCAAATTGAATACATATATAAACACGAATTGACTGGACACGTGTTCATAAACATATGTACATACACTACCGGTCATATTTATTTGCCCACACCAATTTTATGTGTTTCCTGAAATACTGATTATCTTTCGAAAAATCTGTATTATAATTATTCAACAATATTATTAATGGATTTCTACGAAAATCTTAAATTGTTTATGATATATCGTAAAGGTGTAATAAATTGGAAAAATACCATCAATATTATATAGGCTAATCTCTACAGTATTAACAGTTTTACCTGCATTTCCGAAAGGTATTACCAATATTGTGTTATTGTACTAACTAATTGCAATATTAGGATGTGTTATTCAAAAAGGAAAATAAATTTTATGTCAGTCATCGTTCATCTTTTGTTGCGAAAACAGTGAAATAGAGAGTTATTGTGAATATTTTAATGCAATGCCGAAGACGAAGGAATTATCTGTTGAAGTGCGTGCTATGATAATTGCTTATCATCATATGGGTAAAAGTAATCGCGAAATTGCAAAAGAATTATGATTAAATCGCAGAACCGTTGACTATAACGTTAAAAAATTTGAAGAAAGTGGTACATTTTCCAACAAAAGAAGATCTGGACGACGCAAAGCGACGACATCTGCAGATGACCGGCATCTAATACGGATAAGTAGACTCGATAGATGAAAAACAGCACCAGAAATTGCTGCTGAAATGAATAGAGCGCCTGCTAAACCAATTAGTGTGTCCACGGTACAGAGAAGGTTAGGGCAAGCAGGTTTATACGCAAGAATTGCTCTGCGAAAACCACTACTACGAAAGCAAAACAAGATAAAACGACTAAATTGGGCTAAAGAACATAAGAATTGGACGATTGATCAGTGGAATAATGTGTTGTGGACAAACGAATCGAAATTTGAACTTTTCGGTAGTAAAAGGCGAATATTCGTAAGAAGATCCGCAGGAGAAAGAGTACTGCCAGAATGTATTACGCCTACCGTAAAACATGTAGGAGGTTTAGTAATGATTTGGGGGTGTTTTGGTGGAAGATCTGTAGGCGATCTCGTCAAAATTGAGGAAATCCTAAGAAAAGAAGGCTACAAGGAAATTTTAGAAAATAACACTGTTCCTTCAGGACTAAGGATTCTTGGCGAAAACTTTGTATTTCAACAGGACAACGATCCGAAACACGCTTCTAGATTGTGTGGCGATTACTTGCGTCAACTAGAAGAGCAAGGGCAAATTTCTATAATGGTATGGCTAGCTCAAAGTCCTGATCTGAACCCAATAGAGCTTCTTTGGGAAGAACTGGACCGGAAGGTTCGAGACCGTGCTCTATCATCCACCACTGTACTGTGGGAACAACTTCAAGAAGCCTGGGCACAAATTACAGAAGATACTGCAAAAATGAATTGAAAGGATGCTGCGATTATGTGCCGCAATTATCAAAAATAAAGGTGGGCACATTGATGAGAGCAAAATTTAATAATAATTAATGATAAAGTTTTTATATAAGAAAAATGTAACTATTTTATGTTTATTTTACACTATTGTTTTGGTACAATAAATAAATTTTCAGTACACATTTGATACTTTAATAATTTTGTCTAAAACTAAGAGTGGGCAAATAAATAATAATAATAATAATAATAACTTTATTGCAATTAATTATACAAAGAGAAAAAGAAATTGCAACATGACAGATACAATATATTACATGTGTTAAAACATATTCTTATACATCACATTCTTGCTGTAGAGAACCACGATTTATGTATTCAAATACACTGTATGGTTCTAAATTAATTAAGAAATCACGAACTCTTTTTTTAAATATTAAGAATATCTTAATTTCTTTTAATGATTCCGGTAAACTATTAAAAAATTTAATGGAAGAGTAGCGAAGTCCACTCTCTATCAGTGTCAGGCGGTGTTTGGGATAATAATAATTAGTTTTATGCCTTGTGGAATAATCATGAACAGCGCTGTATTCTTCAAACAGGTCTTTATGTTTGTAGGCAAAAAGTAGGACCTCGAATATATAAATTCCAAAAATAGTTAACAAAAATATGACCGGTAGTGTATATAAACACGAATTGACTGGACACGTGTTCATAAACATATGTACGTATACTTAAATAAGAAAAAAATGTATTATTGAAGCCTAAAGCATTTCACGAAACTCGCGTATCTTTCGAGGAATGCTTGCTGTAAAAACCAGGTAATCTTAAAAATCCAGTAGTTTGCATTTATTATATCGTTAAGAAGAATTGAATAACCTTGCGATAAATGAGACATACATCGGTTTCATATACGGATCCATCTTTGACTTCAATAACATTTTTCACATTTAAGTAAATTGAAATAGGAAATTCGATGAGCATATTTATATTCGAATCGGACTTCTGGTTTAGTCGGAAGTAATGTTAATTTATTTTTAATTTAAATCAAACACTCTGTGCATTTTTTTTCAATAAAGATTGTTTTGGAAGTTTAACAATAATCAGAGTTGGGATGTCTTTCCACGGGTCAGTTCGTACTGAGTACGCAACGTCCCCCACTAGTGTAATGTAATGAAACAGATGAAGTGTAGAATTATAAGTTAGTACCGAGTAAATCTTAATATAAGGCGAACCTATAATTATTAAGTGTGATGAACATACGTAAGAGAAAGACGAGATCATTGGTTGACGCAATGAAAAAGTTTATTGATGAATTTCCCGATTTATATGAAATGGTGCTAAGATATACTGTAAAGATTGCGATAAACAATTTTAACCTCTAGTACCTTTATTTAGCCTTTTAGAGAAAAACTGGTCCTCTACATAAAGATGTACTCGACATACTATCTTCTTCTGGGCTTCCGGGCTGGAACCGCGTCACTGGTATAACTGGCGACGTTTCGTACCCACTCGTATGGGACATCTTCAGGGCTCAACTACTGCGACTGATTACGAGCAATGGGAAAAATCCAAAAGATGGGAAAATGAGTGACAAATCAATTAAATGACAGGCAAATGGAAAATCGAAGAATCGTCTATGAAATGCTGATTTAAAGGTATGATTGGAAGTCATTTCTGCATCGAATAGTGACGGGTGATGAAATTTCGAAAACCCTAAGCGCAAAATATCATAGTTATCATCTGGCGAAGCCTGCCCATCGACTCCAAAGTCAAATCGTTCTGGTCGCAGGACAATTCTCTGTGTTGGGTAGGATCAGAGAAGGGTGGTGTACTACGAATTGTTGAAACCTGGTGAAACACCGACAATAAATTATCAATTGTAACTATGCATTGATAGAAAAACGTCCAGAATGTGCCCGAAGACACGGTAAGATCATTTTACAGCAGTATAACGCGCCGTCTCATACAGCAAAACCGGTCAAGAAAACGTTGAAAGCACTTGGATGGGATGCAATATTGCACCCGACGTACACTCCACACCTTGTCCCGTCCGACTATTACCTTTTCGTATCAATGGGATACGCGCTTGCAGAGCAGCACTTCGCCAATTTCGAAGAAGTTAGAAAATGGCTCGATGAATGGTTTTGCTCAAAGGACAATCAGTTTTTTTGGAATGGCATTCATAAATATCCAGAAAGATGGGCAAAATGTGTAAAATCAAATGGCCAATACTTTGAATAAATAAATTTTTCCATTTTCTTGAGAATTATGTAGTTTTTTTACAAAAAAAGCGGTAATGACTTTCCGGTACACCTGGTGTATATTAAATTTGCGCATTTTGTTGTAAAATATTTTATTGAAAAAAAAGTTTTATGTAGTGAATACTGGAAGTTTTGCTATCATATTTCTAAAAATTAATTAAAGATATTCAATCGTCAATGCCGAACAATTTTAATAGCATGTCAGGTAGAGACAATAAAAAATCAGAAACATTAAAGTGTTGGTTGTCTCAACGATTTCAGGAACTGGTGAAATCACCAGCTTTATATATATATATATATATATATATATATATATATATATATATATATATATATATATATATATATATATATATATATATATATATATATATATACATATTAGAGTTGCACATTTTATTCTGAAATATTTTATTGAAAAAATAAACTTTATGTAGTAAATACTGGAAGTTTTGTTATCATATTTCTTAAAAACCATAACGCATTTAATTCCTCGAACAATGACTATATATAGTTTTCAAAGGAAGTAATAGATTCGAAAATGAAAAATAAAATTATGTAACGATATTGTTGACTTTTCCTTTCCATTTTACAATGTTTTTATCTTCATTATTCATGTTTTTAATAACACAAATAGCTAATCTTGCGGATACAAGTTTGTAACGGTGTTGATAGACAATATTTGTTGAAGTCTATGGAAGACATATTATTGCGTAAGTTTAGTTTTCCATTAATGATTTGTCACGTAATAAAGTCTACTATCATGTCAGGCTAATTCCTTATAAATAGTATTACAAATAATTATCCGTTTAAGTAGAATTATAAAATACTCTTTCCTCAGCGACGAAATGTACCGGCTGCATTTTATATATATTCTGTATTGTTTGAATTTATACAGGGTGTATAAAAGTATCGAAAAATAGTTTTAAATTTGTAATTTGCAGTTTTACAAAAATGCTGCATATTTTGATGCACTTTTTTAAATTTATTATATGTTGGTTTCGTTGCTAAGACTACCAAATTTGTTTTTGAAATGCCACCTGTGTTTTTTCTTTCTAAAGGGTTTTCCAATAAGGACTTGACAAATTTTTTCAAAATTAAATGCAGACCATTTGAGATATTTCAAAAATTTTATTATCGGGTTGAAGTACAATCAAAACATTTATGAAGGGAAGTCGACTTCGTTCATATGGCCACCGCGGGCACGTTTGCAGCGGTCGATTCGTTGGACCCAATTTTCAATGACTCGGCCACACAATTCGGCTGAAACGGCTGCTATTTCGCGTTCAATTTTGGCTCTGAACTCTTCCAACGTTGTCGGCTTGTTGGCATAGACCAATGACTTGACATAGCCCCAAAGAAAAAAGTCTAGAGGCGTTAAATCGCACGAACGAGGCGGCCAATCGACTGGTCCATTTCTTGAGATAACACGCTCATCAAACTTACTCTTCAATAAATCGATTGTAACGTCGTGCTGTGTGGCTTGTGGCACCGTCCTGCTGAAACCACATGTTGTCCAAGTCCATATCTTCCAATTCGGGCCAAAAATAATCGGTAATCATGTCGCGATAGCGATTACCATTCACAGTAACGTGACGATCATTATCGTCGACGAAAAAATATGGCCCTATGACGCCGCCGGCATGCAAACCGCACCAAACAGTTATTTTTTGTGGATGAAGTGGTGTTTCATGAAGCACATGTAGATTTTCACCCGACCAATAACGCATATTTTGCTTATTGACGAACCCATTGAGCCAAAAATGAGCTTCGCCACTGAAAATGATTTTGCGATGAAATTGATCATCTTGGCGTATCTTTTCCAGAGCCCAATCGGAGAACGTACGTCGCTTCGAATGGTCCATCGACTTCAATTCTTGAGTCAGCTTGATCTTGTATGGGTGTAAACCAAGATCTTTACGTAAAATTCGCCATAAAGTAGTCTGGGCGATGCCCAACTCTTGAGAACGCCGTGGAATTGACTGATTTGGATCATTTGTTACGGACGTTTCAACGGCAGCGATATTTTCGACACTTCGACCAACCCGTTATCTCACTGGCACGACAACATCACACAACGAATATGTAGACTCAAATTTTTGCACTAAACTTGTTACTGCCCGTCTACTAGGGGGTTAACGCTCTTAAAGTAGCGGTCACCGACTCCGAATTTCTGTAGTAAATTTTTATAATGTGCAGACGTTGTTCGTTCGTGTACTTTACCATGATGAAAATGTTAAGTTTACTGAATAAATTGACAGTGACAGTTCGATGATTAGTGAAAGGGTGCGTTCACAAATTGAATTAAAAGTTGTCAAGTCCCTATCGGAAAACCCTTTATTTATAAAAAGATTGCTTTTATTACGGATATCTTTTGTTGTATGAAAAAAATTGAGAGGGACGACTTTTGATGTTATTTGACCTAATTCGTCTCGAAAATTATATATCGTTCATTTTAACAAGTCTTTGCGAACATTATGCACTTCAGTAGTTGTTTTTCGTTTCAAATCATTTAAATTTCGAGGTTGATTTTTCTATACTCGATTCTTAACATGACCCCCATAAGACAAAATCTAATGAAAACAGGTCCGGAAATATGATAAGCCAATCGATAGTTTCCCTTCTCCCCATTCAACTGAAACATTTCATTTAAATATTCTCTAACATACCCCTTATAATGACGAGTCACTTCATCTTATTGAAAGATGATTCAGTTGCTAGTGCTACTATTTTCGTTGGGAAATAAAGGTAAAATCACTAGTATTCTTTTTTCTTGCAAAAGATGGAGGTACTTCTCAGCAGTAAGATTGACGTTAATGAAAAACGGCCCGACGATTCGATGCCTTATAACAGCGTGAGGAAAATGCTCGACATACCACAGGCAACCAACTGTATCCCGGAATGAGTAAAATGAGTCATTATCTAGTAAACGAGACAGTAGATTGTACGTCATCAGTGTTGAATATAAATCAAATAAAAATTGCTCATTTGATAATACGCAAGTTTTTTTGGTTAGTCCACTGTCCACGTGTTTTTTGCAGTCATAAAACAGTAGATTGCGCGCCATCAGTGATGAACATAAATCAAATAAAAATTGCTCATTTGTTCATACGCCAGGTTTTTTGGGGCAGTCCACTGTCCACGTGCTTTTTGCACTCATATTTCGTTCAGCATATGAGCGGTTCACTTTTGCACCATCGTTCAATAAATCCGAAAATTCACAAATAAACCTATTTATTGTGTCAAGTAATGGTCGTTTTTACGACTTGCGTAACATACAATGTGCAAAACTACGTAATAGAAATGAACACCTCTGAACGAAGACGCGCACTGCATTGCATTGATATATATCAGCGAGGAAACCCTTTGTACGTTCTCGGTATACGCCTAATGAAGCGCCGACCGAATTTCCGCACTCTATTTATTATTAAAATTTTGACTAATAGGACGGACGGGCTAAGGGACGAACAAAATCCCTAAAATGTCTAAATCCGTGAAAATCTCAATTTAAGTCTGTTTCACGAATGCAATACTATCTTCCCACCTACCGTCACTTGAAAGTCAAGACATTTTGTTGCATAAAAAGCTTCCCAAAATCATGTTTCTTATTTTCCAATCGTGGGCAATAAAATGCTTTAAAGTAGTGTAAAAGATTTCGCAACAGTCTAATGATTTACTTCGCTTTTAAAGTTGATTTAAAAGAAGAATAATGCCTTTATCGTTTGCAATCAGTCTCTAGAAATGAAGTTTAATCTCAGAAGACTGTAAGGTAGGTATCCCAGACCGTAAAGGTAGGCCTAAAACTACAGTCACTCCTAAAACCATATTTTAAAAAGCATTGCTGAACGTTAAAGGTACTGACTGAAGATCCATACGTAAAAATTAAATAGTAAGTATAGAAAAGAATGGATATATTTATTGTTGAAATAGAAAACGGATTATCAATTTAGTTAAATCATTTCTGTATTATAAGAAGACGAAATAAGTAATAAGCCATTAATTATAAGAAAAAATCGAAAATTTGGTTGTTATACAAATCATGTTCGAATGCCAATTAAAAATCGTGAATATACAGTACATATGTATATATCTATGTGTTTGTATGTATGAGTTTGTGAGGTAAATTGTTTGCAAACTAAATATAAAGATATTGTGAAGTTTTCAAAGTTTTTTTTATTATTATATGTACTAATTCTAATAACATAAAATGTCAATAAAAGAAAATTAGCACTTAGATATAGTTTAATTTAATATATCAATAAATGCCATAAGAAAAATAAATTTAATTACGAAATTTAGTTTTAAATTTATGCATCGTAGATTATGTAAGACATTAAAAGAACATCACAATATCATGATGTTAATCGACTTATTTAATGGATTTCTAAGCTATAAACTTTATGTAATCAGAATCTATAATCAATTAGAGACCATTCAATACATATTAAAATTTGCAGAGTTTCATGTGGACATAATTTTCTAAGATTCCATAATCTTTTTTTCATTTAGTATAATTTATTTAAGAATGTAAATATATAATAACACAAGTATACACGGTTTTGGATCTAGGCAACCAAAAGCTGTTTCTAAGGTTATTTGGGGCGCTGAATCCGAATCTGCACTCCGGTTTTTGATATTGGTTCTAGTTTTCGAGATATTAAATAAACACATTTTTTACAATTTTTGACAATTAATCTCCATTTTATTCATTAAAAAGTGTTAAATTAGAAATGAAAAGCAGTCGAACTGAGTCGCTTGTACCGTTTGGGATCTGTTTCACGCATTAAAGTCCAACAGTAGTCGCTCATTATGCCCTCGTCCCAAAATCCTTGGTATCGTTTTTCGATTTTCGCCAAATCTTGTTGTAGTCGCTCTCCTTGCTCGTCGCTTGTATCATCCAAGTTTTCAGGAAAAAATTCGAGATGGGAATGCAGAAAATGTATTTTGAGAGACATTCGAGCTCCAATCTTGCAATAATTTTGCAACAAACTGTCGATTTTCTTCTTGAAATCCGGGGATTTGCGGTTACCGAGAAAGTTGTGAACAACATCTTGAAATGATACCCATGCTGCTGCTTCATTGGGCGTTAAACATTTTGTACACTGATGATACTTCAGGATATTTATATTTTGGTAGTTTTTTTTTGCATTTGGACCGACGACATTCATCAAGCAAAAGTAACAATCATCTACATGATTTTTCGGCTCTCTCCATAACATTGGCAATGAAAATGAAAAACATACTTTTTTACCGCGTGACCACTTGTATAATGTTGTGCTACACGCGTTACAAAACAATTTCGGTACCCACGGCTTGTGAGTGTTTGATACGGAGAAACCAAAATAATAAAAATATGCATTTCTGATCACATTAGTAATAACTTTGCCACTTTTTCTGATCATATAACATCCGCAAACATAACAAAAACACTTTGAATCAACTTTACAATTCTGTCTTTGCATTTTCACACGTTTTGGATTCAAAAGAAAACTTTAAAAATACAAATTAAATAATGTTTCTAGCGACGCCAACAGCTGACTGTCATTACGATAGCGCAGTGCTGCCAACATGCGCGAACTCACAAACTAGAACCAATTTTGAAAAACGAAACCCGGATTTGAATTCAGCACCTCAAATAACGTCAAGATTTGTTCTCATCTGCTCTGATTCAAAAGTTGACCGGAATTTGTAAACTTGTGTAATATGAAAGCTATTCTTTACAAGATAACTACTCGTTTTCTCATTTTCATTCAATATTACACTAGTTGCTAGGGTCCGCATTTATGTAATAATTCTTTTGTCGTGTTTTCAAATTATTTTATTTAATTTAGATACAATTCAATCTAAACATCAAATTATCAAAACCAATGTTTGCGAGTTACAAACATTCCAAGAAAAAATCTCTTTGTTTGTTAATATCGATGTGATAAACCGAATGATCCTTCTTCCTGGAAAGAATATATTTGTGTATCTAAATAAGTTCCTGGAATTTTCTATATAATATTCCACTTGCATTTAATTCAATTCTATTTTACCTAATTTTCAATTGCAATTAAAAGTTCAAACTTTAACCCCTTCTCACACAGAATATACATACATTTATTATTCTTATCTATCTACTTACCAACGGTAACTGTAATGAATATTCAAATCATTAATTTATTCTTCTATTATATACAGATTATTTTAAGCAGTTGTGTAATATATCATTTTAAAGCGCTTTTTATCACAAAGCTTCTAATGATATCATTTTTAATGTTATCGCAACACCTTTAATTATATCGCGCCTTGAATTATCTATTAATTACTGACGTGCTTTTCCTGTTCTCCCAATGGTTCGTATCATGTTTTACTATGATATTACTCTTATTACTGAAACATGGTTGCATACCTATTTTGTCCTTTAAGTTTCACATATAAAACTGGAATAAAACAGGAGACAGCTTCTAAAGACTTCATTGTTTTTCGTATTCTCCACGAAGATTAATGCACTTTTGCAAGCGCTCGAACCAACTTTGGAAGCAGTTGTTCCAGTCGTTTGTTAGTACAATCAAAATTGCGTTTTCGAAGGCATCGACTGCTTCTTCTGACAACTGGAACCTTTGACAACGCAGTTTGTTCTTGATTTTATGAAAGGTAAAAAAATCGTTGAGACTTAGGTCCGGACTGTATGGAGAATGGTCCAACAATTCGACGTTTTGTTGTGTTAAAAATTCGCTTGTCTTGCGTGCCGTGTGCGAACTTACATTATCTTGGTGGAGGATGAATCGTCGTTCGGGGTTGGTTTTTCGAAGCTCAGTGAAGATTTGCAATAAATGAATGGTTCTATACCAATCGGCAGAAACAGTTCTTTGATTTGTAGAGCAATTGTTGCCACATGACTTGCTTTCGAGACAAATGTCGCGACCATCTTTTTGGAGATATTTCGAAAACAGATGACTTTTATCGGCTTTTTTTCATCTTGGAACACCCAAACAGATGACTGGCGTTTATTTTCTGGGTCGTATGAGTAAATCCAAATTTCAGCACCACTGACAATGTTGTACACGTTTTTAGAATTTTTGGCGTTCAAGCGGTCTAAAGTTTTTTGACATCCTAGCTGCTTTCTAGTCATAGCTCAACGGATGTGGTATCTAACGGAAAACTATTTTTTGCACACAATTCTTTATGTAAAATTTTTTTAATTGAAATCTTTGAAATCCCCAATAATGGTTCAGTCTGGCAATATTTCACAGGTTGATCTTCGTTGATGATCTTGCGCACAGCATCGACGTGACTGCCGTTTTTGGTGAAACTGCTTTTGGATCGTCGTAATCCACGTTTGGATTCTCCATACCAATCAGAAATTGTTAACTTAACCATGATAAAAATGTTAACTTTGGCCGACGTTTTGACGTTGACAGATCATGAAATACTTTCGAGGCTGCGTTTGTATTAAAAGATAAAATTGTTGTCCCTATTAGAAAACCCGATTTATATACGAGGGTGGCCCCAGAAATACCCGACCCAACAAAGAAAACACAAAATTTTAGAAAGAAATATATTTATTTTTCAACATAATCTCCTTTCAGCTCTATACACTTTTTCCAGCGATGTTCAATAAGTTCGATACCTTTTTATAATAAGAACTATCTTGCTTCTCAAAATAGCCATTAACTGCCGACATCACTTCTTCTTCATTAGAAAATCTTTGACCACTGGGCCATTTTTTCAAGTTTGGGAACAGAAAATAATCCGAGGGGGCTAAATCTGGCAAATAGGGTGCAAGAGGTAGTAATTCAAACTTTAATTCATTAATTTTGGTCATTGCAATAACGGATTTGTGAGCTGGTGTATTATCTTGATGAAACAACACTTTCTTCTTAGCCAAATACGGTTGTTTTCGCTTGATTTCTTCGCTCAAATGTTGTAATAAGTTCGCATAATATATTGATAGTTTTTCTTTTTTCAAGATAGTCAATGAAACTTATTCCACGTGCATCCCAAAAAAAAACCGATGCCTAGCCTGCAGATGAAACGGTCTTCGCCTTCTTTGGAGCCGATTCTCCCTTTTGAGTCCATTGTTTTGATTGTTCTTTTGTCTTGGGTGTGAAGTGATGGACCAATGTTTCATCCATGGTTTTGAAAGGGCGCAAAAATTCTGCTTTGTTCCTGTGAAACTTCGCTAAACACTCAATTGAAACACCTTCACGACACTGTTTTTGCTCGAGTGTGAGCAAACGCGGCACCCATCTTGCACACAGCTTTCTCATGTCCAAATTTTCAGATAATATGCGATGTACCACACTTTTTGAAATGCCTACTATGCCTGCTAGCTCGCGCACTTACAGTCAACGATCATCTAGTACCGCTTTGTGGATTTTCTTCACCATTTCTGAAGTCATCATCTCATCACCTCATCACCTCGTATGGCTTCATTTAAACTCTGCTACCTAATATTTCACTGTCGTAAACGAAGGAGCAGACTCACCCAGAGTAGATTCCAGTTCAGCTATTATATTGGTTGGGCTGAGGCCTTTCAAATAAAAGTATTGTATCACGTAAGATGACCAATTTTCTCCGTTTTTACAAATTCACTGAAAACGTTCACTATTGATGGCTGCCTATCAACTACTAAACAATGTGGCGTTTTCAAATTCGAAACATACGCTTTATAGATTGTATACTTTCTAATACAGTGATATTTTTCAAACTATTGCCATCTCTAGGTCAGGCCGGGTACTTATGGGACCACCCTCGTATTTTCATGTACATCGTAAACCTTTTTGTGATACCTACTGTACATGGATTGTAAAACTGTATTGTAGTTATTGTATATTGTATAAAATTTGAATTAAATTTATATTTACACATTTCACTCCACGTTAAATAAATTAATTACTGTTACTAGGCGTCTTTGTTTTGTTATATTCTTTGTTCTAACGTAAATACTATTAAATATAGGAATGATTGAATAAATAATGTTTCTGTAATGACGTTAAGGTATATAACACTTCAACTTTTTGTGGCTAAAATGAACTAATAGTTCCTTTTATGTAACAGGACAATAATATTCATTAAAGTAGTTATGTCATATTATGCAAATTTGTATACTACATACATCGCAAAAAAATTGATTAAAATTAGAAACGTTTTCAAAAAACAGAAATAATTCGAAACCTACATTTGACTGATAAAATTTCGAAATATTACCTATGTACGTCATGCGAAAATCCCCTACGAACTCTTACGCATTGACGACTGTCTCACACTTACATATTCATTCGGCGTTTCTTGGCACACGGTGTTATGGAATTTAAGTAGCAGGTTAGATTTTTATAAGGAAATCTCTTTATGCACATATGCGTATATGTAAGTAGCAGCTATAACAACGTTCGTTTCTTAGAATATCCGCGAGCTTCATTAGAATAATTGGTTGTGAAAGTATATACAACAGACAAGTGTTAAGCATATGCGATTATGTTATTTATGCTGCTTAATTTATTTGTACGCCAGCAGGCAATGGTGAGTTTTTGTACTTTCAAGAAGTACTCGCATTCTAATTCTTGCTGTCGTCATACTTGATACTGTTTTTATTTTTTCTTTCGATAACTGAACCGTAACGCTACAAAAGTAGTGATTCATTAATTCAATAATTATTGAACTGCATGTTGCGTCAAAGTAAATTAACATATCTACGTCAGTCTATTTATCAGGTGAGATAATTATTTTTCGATACTGATACTTTCATGAGCCGTTCGAAGAACAAAAACTCCAGCGGCATTAGACGAAATAATAGGTATTCAATAAAGACGCCGGCACATGAATTGCTTTGCGGTTTATATTTTCCATCAGAATTTCTTAAGAAAGCGATTTATGCATAGAATTTTTTATTTATTCGCTTCATCTAAATTTAAGGCCAGTTTATGACGTCGTTCTTCGTTTTATTGTAAAGGTTTCTCAAAAGTCTCCAGCGATTGTAAATTCGGTGCAATGCTGCCGTCTGCCCCTGCTTTAGCAAGGCTTTATTATAATCCTACACGTATTTAAGACGCACAACCGCTCAGACGATTAAATAGTAATTAAACAGTAATTCCCCGAAATTCCTATTTTACATATACAAACAAAATTGTAGTCTTTCATGTTGTAGACGGTGCAATAGATACGAGGGAGCGTTTTTATATTCGCGGAATGGGGGACAAGGGGTGGAAATAAAAAAACCAAATTATTTTTCTTTTTCAATATATTCACCTGCAAGACGGATACATTTTTCACATCTTTCAATTAATTTATTTATACCCTAATAAAAAAATGATTTCTTTTTATCTGCAAAATACGCCGAAACTGCCTCCTTGACTTCATCATAGGCAGTAAATTTTTTACCCCGCAGCTCTTTTTTCATTTTCGGAAACAGGTAATAATCACTCGGGGTCAGGTCTGGGCTGTAGGGTGGGTGATTCACAATTTCGAAGCCCACCTTATGCAGGGCAGCTAACGCAACGCGGCTCTTGTGGACGGGCGCGTTGTCGTGCAAAAGCAGAACACCTTTTGTCAATTTTCCTCGTCTTTTCTCTTTAATGGCTTCTTTTAGTTGCTCTAATATTGAAGCGTAATATTCTCCGGTTATAGAAACACCTTTATCTTTATAATCAATCAACAATATTCCTGTCGAGTCCCAAAATACCGTTGCCATGAGTTTCCCAGCTGATTGTGACACTTTAAATTTCTTGGGAGGTGCTGTGCCCTTTTTATGCCACTGCATGGAGTCTTGTTTGGACTCAGGTTCATAATGATGAACCCAAGTTTCGTCTCCAGTAAAAATTCCACTCAATACACCATCCTTGTCTTCATTACAGAGGTCCAAAAATGCACGCGAACACTCTACGCGCTGTTGTTTTTGCGGCGGCGTGAGCATTCTCGGCACCCATCTTGCGCTGACCTTAGACATGCCGAGATGATCGTGTAGGATTTTAAAAATTGTTGTATCGGATACTCCAACCATTTCTGCGAGTTGTTTCTTCTTTAGTCGAGCATCTTCGAGTACAATTTGTTCAACTTTTTGGATAAGTGCTGGCGTGGTCACCTCAATGCTCCTGCCCGGCCTCGGGTCGTCTTCAAGGGATTCCCTTCCTTGTTTAAATAAACTATGCCACTTGTACACCATAGTTTTTCCTGGACAAGAGTCGCCGTAAACCAATGACATCTCATTCATTATGATCGCGACTGATTTTCCTTGCCTGGTAAGGAACTTTATAACGGCACGATATTCGATTTTTTCCATATTTCACTTTTCACTCCTGATTATGTTACTTGGTTGACGATAGCTCAAAGACTAACTATCTAATAACAATGAAACTTCGTATATATACTAATCATGAGTCGCTGCACAGGCCACGCCCCCAATGCGCCTACCCACCCCACTACAACCCATTCCGTGAATATAAAAACGCTTCCTCGTACATACAAAGAGTACTAGGAAAGTTTTGCAATACAGCTTTGTTTATTTAAATTTTTTTAAAGTAATTTCCTTTACACTCAATATACTTCTGCATCCTCCGAAACCAATCTTTAAACCAGTTCTGCCAAGTCTCACTAGGGAGCAAAGCACGCTTGTTGTCCCAAGCCCGTAGAAGCACCCGTCACTGGAAAACCGCCTCCCTTTTAGCTTCAAGCAGGGAGCAAGATCTGTACTGTAGGGAGGGTGCTCGAGAAGTTTCAATCCTGTCGTGGTCAAATATTCGGTGCAGGCTTTGGCGCGGTGAGCTGGAGCATTATCGTGATGGAGGAACCAGATGTCCATTCTTGATTTTGGCTGCAGGTTCTTCATAGATTCAATGACGTTAAGCAGACGCTGTTTAGTATACCACTTAGCTGTGACTGTCTTCTGTGTGTCGAAAACGACGCGTTCCACAATTCCACTCGATTTGAAAAATACAGCTATCATTTTCTTCTTTACGGATCGGGATTTTCTGACAACTACGGGTGTGTCCTCATCATCAAAGATCCAAACTTTGTTTTGAGCTTTGGTCGGCACATCGTAATAATACAGCCAAGTCTCGTCACCTGTCACGATGTTGTTCACGAGATTGTCTCTTATTAAACTTTTTTAACATCTCCCGGCACCAAGTCACACGTCGTGTCATCTGCTCTTCAGTCAGTCGATGCGGCACCCAGAGAGAACCACGTTTCTTCACGTGCAAATGATCATGAAGAATCGAACGAATTGCTGGTGCATTTTGGCCTGAAATACCCTCTATCTGTTGGTAGGTCACTCGCCTGCCCTCGCCAAGCATTTTTTTCACAGTAGTAACGTTTTTCTCCGTAACTGACGTGCGTAGCCTTCCCGTCCTCTCAGCATCTTCCACAGTTAAATTTCCCCTTTGGAATTCTCTATACCACCTGAAAATCGTCGTGCGATGTGGACAAACATCACCTAGTGCAAAAGTCATTTCTTCGAAGCACTGGTCTATACTTAACCACGCACGAAATTATAACGTAAAACTGCCCTTGTCTCATTTCGTGACCACGATAAGAAGCACTTTACACTCTCAGCCCTAATGAATAACTGAGCCCATCGACATGGCGCGGTGACTACTATGCACGTATGAACATGTCTCAACATGCAGCAACAAGCAGCTTCCTACGATTCATTGTTGCGTCATATTGCAAAACTTTCCTAGTACCCTTTGTACATACATATATTAAACACAAAAAATGACGGCGTAAATCTAAAACGAACTTTGTCCCTGCGCGGATATTGCCGTGGTTCCAGGTGCGACATCGTGATTAATTATCTGCTAATGATGACAACTTAGTTGTAGAAATACGTATATAGAACACGAAAATTATTATGGCAAGGGGTCAACCTTAATTGATTAATTTAATCAACCACAGTCTTTATTAAAATTTACGCTTAGCTTGTTAATAATGTTCAAATTTTTGTTAGGTTATAGTACTACGTTTATATGCACTTTATTTCTTTCTAACTCAAATTTCCAACTTTTTAAATTTATTTTTTATGAATTATAGTTGAATTAACACTGTACTTTATTATTGTATTGTCCTCTGAATGGGGTAATGTGTTGGAAAGTAAATACAATCATTATTATTATTAGAATAGACTTATATATAAATGTAAGTACATATATTGGACTAAAATTTTGAAAATTAATAAGCTTTTCTGGCTTCGGCGTATCTTCATTTGCGTGTTATTTACGAAGAAAAACTTTGTCGTAATTAGGACACTGAACTCCTTTGTTATATATAAGCATACAACTATACGCAAGAATTTAATAATTCAAACAATTCACGAGGACTAAGAATAATGACAACGATTTTGACCCTTCTTGGAACTATTGAGATTTTCAAAATCTTATAAATATTACATGCGATATCACGTCATTCACGAACATGGAATTCTCCATAACCGCTAGTATTAGGAATCCACTATATTTACCGTTTGATAATATCGTTCGTCATAGAACTGCGCGTGTAAGCCCAGGGGCTAACAGCATTCTGCTACTGTTTTATTAATATTATGTCAACATGTTATAAACTTGCGCAATCGACTTAATATGATTGAATTCTTATAGTCGAGTGGTGTCTTAACATAACATCTCTTTAAATATTGCTGAATTGTATTTAACACCAAGTTACATTTTACCGCACAATACCTACGAAAATATGTAAACTGAGCATTTCGGTAATTCTCAATTTTGTTTAAATATCTCCATTAAATACTCTTAAAATTTCTGAGCAGCTTTTCTATTTTAGCCGAGCCAGCATTTTCAATACTAAGAAAGTTACCTATATACATACATTGCCGCAGAGAAAACCGAACGTTTTTAAAATAGTAATTATTAGTGGCGCCATCTATTAAATCTATTAAAATATGCATCGGTAAGGTAGATCTTTCACCAATGTTATGTCAATATATCATAACATTTGTATCATAACAAGCAGAGAAATTGCGCATAAAGTAATAGTGTGTATTTGGCATTGGTCGAAAAATGAATTTTGAACAAAGAGCAAATATCAAGTTTTATTTTAAACTCGGTAAATCGTTTACTGACACGTTTAATTTGATGAAACAAGTGTATGGTGATGTGTATTTATTACGTATGAGTGAGTATGAGTGGTATAAACGATTTAAAGACGGTCGCACGGATATAAATGACGACGAACATCCTGGTGCAAAAAAATCTGTGGTTACGGAAAGTAAGACAGAACTTGTGCGTGAATTTATCAAAAAAGAGCTGGAATCCTCATTGCAATATGTGAGGATGAAATTATATATTTCCAAAGAAGCAATCATCACAGTTTGACACAGCATTTGGGACTGAAAAAGATTTGTGTAAGGTTTGTACCACACAAGCTAATGATTAAAGACTCAAAAAAAGAACGAAAACTTCAAGTATTCTATTATAACTGGCGATGAGACGTGGTGTTTTCGATATAATCCAGAGACCAAGCGTCAAAGCTCTGAATGGAAGCATCCATGCTGAGAAAGACCGAAAAAAACCCGTTTGGAGAAGTCAAAAGTGAAGACAATGTTGATTTGTTTTTATGATTCGAAAGGCATAGTGCACAAAGAGTTTGTAACAACTAGCCGAGCAGTCAATGCTGTATATTATCTTGATATTATGAAGCGTCTTTTGGCGCGTATAAGTCGTGTGCGCCCTTAATATCGTCGAAATGGTAGCTGGCGTTTGATACATAATAATGCACAATCTCATCGCTCGATGCTTATCACTCATTTTCTAACTACAAATGGCATTTTAACCATTAACCATTTACCGTATTTATCGAATTTGGCCCCTTTCGATTTCTATCTATTCTCCAAGCTACATTTGCCGATGAAAGAACAGCGTTATGCCGACATGAACTTAAAAATTCATTCGACATGTTAATTGACCGTGCAAAATGATGTATTGAAGCCGAAGGCGACTACTTTGAATAAAATAAATGACTTTTACCAAAATAGGAAAGATTTATACTATCTTCTTCTGGGCTTCCGGGCTGGAACCGCGTCACTGGTATAACTGCCGACGTTCAGTTTCAGTGCAACAGGCAGTAGCAGTAGTTGAGCACTGAAGATGTCTCATACGAGTGGGTAGGAAGTTATACCAATGACGCGGTTCCAGCCAGGAAGCCCAGAAGAAGATAGTACGGACCACGACCGCGGAAGTCTACGTACCAGATTTGTAACATTTATTTCATTTAGTTATAATTCTTTTTTGTTGTAGTAAATCGTTTATTTTATCATGTAAAAGGCTATCTGTTGGACTTAATAAAGAAACACTATTATTATTTGTGAAATTTTATGTTTACTTTTTATCGTTTTTAAATATACATATTTGTGTCATGTATGTATGTTTAGTGCTGTTCTATTAGTGGAAGAAATTCTTTTGGGAAAAATATAAACAAAAAATGAAATAAAACACTAGAAGTTCTACTCATGGTTTATCTTTGATTGGCTCCGACTTTATGCAAACTATTAATTTGTAAGATTAACAAAAAGTATAAAGCTAATAACTAAAATTACTCATGTATATTTTTTTAATGAATTTATTTAATCGTTGACGTAAGCTGAGCACATAATAAACGAATATTAAAGTGTGCGAATCTTAGTTCTTAATTTAATTAATTGTATTCATAATACAATATGTATTATAAAAAGTCGAATTATTTTTGGTAGAAGGACGAATTTTTCAGGGCAGTATAATAAAATTATAATTGTCTTTAGGAAATAATTTTAAGTTCTTAACGATCTATTATTAACTTTAAAGGTTACTAAAATTTATAAACAACATTTGAATAAAAATAATTAAATCAAGGATATTAATAAACTACAATAATGATGTACAAGCCGCTCAAAATGTTTGTTTTCATTCAAATTGTTCTGTTATAGGTTTTTCATCATTTAATGTAAAATAAAAAACAATAACCTTCCTTTCTGTCACTCCTCGGGGAAAAATATTATAATCTACTTATTTGTTTTGTTTTGTATTTTGTGTATCTTGTAGTTCTGAGGTCAATTTTGATGAAGCATAGCCTTTTTCATATATTGTTCTTAGATTTGAATGTTGGTTACATAATTTACGAACGACCCACACTCAGGACAAGGAATTTCTTAATACAAGAAAGTATTGAATATCATTTTTTATGTTGAGCTAACCAATACTTAATTAAATAAACATAAATGGAGGTATAAGAAAAACACTTGAAAAATGTCAAATTATTTTACTTCAATAAAATAATTACAAATGTTCACTCGAGTAATTTACAAGAATTTCAAGATAAGGAACAACATTTTTCTTTCAACAATAACAAAGACTTCAATCAGCGTGTTCGCACAGGTGCATAGCAAAAAGGACATAAATATGTAGAAATAATAACATTGATATACTTTTATAGAATTCCGATGAAAACGGCTGTGTATTTATATTTGTACACACGTATGAGAAAGAATTATGACCTTAATTACTTCGCGCTCTGTTTAATGATGACTAAAATAACATTAACATATGTAAGTGCTTTTACTTCTATTCGAGAAATGGACGTATAGTTCTTTCCGACTACTTTGTATTTTATATATATATATATATATATATATATATATATAGTTTCGCAGACGTTCGTAGATGTAATATGTGTTCGCGTGGTTTCAAGTTTCTTCCCGCGTTGATGTGCTTCTGTCATGTAATGGATTGGTGCGATATTTTGGCGAAATCTCATTTGCCATCTTCAGGCGATGCTCTGTCGAATGCTGTTCGTCTTACTACGTCTAACTCGTCCCTGCTTTGGGTTTTTGATGCAAATGCCTCGACTTGTGTCGTGCATATATTGGTTGGCAGGTTTTGTAATGGGTTGACACCAACGTTTTGTTCGTTTAATGAGTCTCCGTTCTTGCTTCTTCGATTAGTTAGCGTTATTTTCCAAACGTACGGTGGACGTGTTCATACATTCTGAATGTTTTTCGATTTCTATGGCTTTACATATTATTCGCTTATTCAGATATTTGATATTTGCTGACATCTTCGTCCCGCCAAAGTCGATATCATGTCCCGTGGCTACTTTATGATGATACAGCAATGATTTTTTTTCTTGATTTGCGACCGATCTTGCGTGTTTATTTTGTTGAACGTTTATTCAACGGTTTATTTGCTCTATGTAGCTGACAGAGCACATTAAACATGTGACTTCGTGCCCTTTGTTTTTCTGAACTGATTTTATTTTTTGAAATTTGCAGCACATTTGCGATTTGACGATCCGTTGTAAATACAGTTTTAATCTGAAATCCTTGTAATTTTGTCAGTTTTTCCTTTTACATACATTGTTTCTTCCACTATTCTCTGTACTGTTATTTCTTAGTATTGATTTTGTACTAGTAATATATATATATATATATATATATATATATATATATATACACATATAATTAAATAGCGTGTGAGTTGTGTCCTGAGAAGGACCGTTCTCTCGACGTTTCAACGAGATCACACTCGTCATTTTCTGGAGCTGGTCTGTCGCTTACTGAAGCTGAAGATCGTCTGAAGATCTCTAGCCGTTCTCACACGCGTCTTAGAACACGGAGAAATACATCTTCATTGTACGTCCGCGAAAACATAACGTAACGATATGATATGAACCGTTTGCTCGACGTTTCAAAACTCTCGCCGGCGTCTTCTTCGGAAACGTGTTAAGATCTGACTACGTTGCACTGACGAACGTGATCTTTTATACGCCTTGCTTACCGAGGCGACAGTGTAAGGGCCGTTACTGTCGATATTTGCTCTTCGGGAGTTCAGCATTCATAGTCTAGCTTAGGTCTGTCTTTTGATGATTTGAAGATTTGTTTTCACGTTTTTAAGTAGTGGACGCCAAATAGATGAAAGACGTTGACCATCGTCTCGTTTGTTTAAGATATTCGGATCTTTTTCTCTCTCTATAACCTCCTTCACGATTCTTACTTGAAAGTGAGTATTTCCAGCGAGCGTCTTTGTATTTTCGAAATCTACCTTGTACTGTTTCAGTGAAAAAAGCGCTATTTAAACATCAAAGAACAGAAGGAATGTTTGTTTATCCTGTACATAAAGGGCACCACGCAGAATTCATAACGAACATAAAGTTAACATGATATTTACAACTGAAAGGAAGCTAGGCAACACACTACGAGACTACAAAGACAGAATACCATTCAGGAACCAAAGGGTATAAGAAATTCCATGCGGAAATTGAGAACAGTCCTACATAAATCAAACGAACAGAATTAACATAGCCAGAGTTTCCCAAGCACAGTTTACTTTATCTTATCACAGTATAGGTATATTTATTGCTATATCTACAGTTGCAAACAAAGTTCCTCAAAATAATCATATATTTTTTTTATATATAAAATGTATTAAATCTTTACAACCTTGACCTAGCACAAAACCAACGACATCAAAAATATGTATACTTTAACAATGTATTTGTACTCTCAAGTTCATATATTGCGTCGAAGAGAAAGTGCTTGTGTAATAGGATATTTATAAGAACTGTTTCAGGTAAATTGAATGCCATTTCCACGTCAATGACGTACAGGCACTTTATTATTCTGATGAATGATACATAGGAAGATAAACATTACCATTGTTATTACTAGGAAATGGAACTAAGTTTAATATTACACTATATGGAAATATTAGAATTGTGAACGAAAGAAAGATTCGATTGTATAAAAATAAAAAAAATCATGAATCGTTTAACGCCAGAACGACGCTTCCAAATTATGGAAATTTACTTTGAAAAAGTTAAATCTGTTCGCGAAGTTCACAGAACACTTCATCTATTTTACAGTCAACATAATCGGCCTAGCAATTCGTGCAGTTATTGATCGTTTTCGTACTAATTTTACTCTTCTCGATTCAAAACCATCAACAAGACAAAGAAATGTGCGTATCGAAGAGAATATTGCTGCTGTAGCGCGAAGTATTGAAGAAGACGCCGAAATGTCGATTCGTCGTCGTTCTCAACTTGTTGGCCTTTGTCCTTTGAGTACGTGGAAAATTTTACGTAAGGATCTTGGCTTACGTGGCTATAAAATACAGCCCGTGCAAGAATTGAAGCCAAACGACCATCGTTTGCATCGCATTTTGGCTGATTGGGCTCATTTGAAACTGGCCGAAGATGAGCATTTTTATCAAAGAATTGTGTTTAGTGATGAAGCTCATTTGTGGTTAAATGGCTACGTCAATAAGCAAAATTGCCGTATTTGAAGCGAAGACAATCCTCAAGCCGTTGACGAATCACCATTACATGCATTAAAGTTTACTGTTTCGTGCGGTTTACACGCTAGCGGCATCATCGGTCCTTATTTCTTTCAAAATGAGGAAGGAGCTGCCGTTACTGTGAATGGTGAGGGCTATCGAGCCATGTTGACTGAATTTTTGTTTCCAAAAATTAATAAACATCGACGACATTTGGTTCCAACAAGATAGTACAACTTGCCATATAGCGCGCTTAACAATCGATTTATTACAAAATCAATTTGGTGACAGTTTTATTTACAGAAGTGGTCCTGTTCACTGGTCCCCTCGTTCGTGCGATTGAACGCCTCTGGATGACTTTTTATGGGGCTATGTTAAGTCATTGGTATATGCCGACAAACCAGCAACTCTTGAAGCATCAGAAGCCGATATTCAAGCCACCATTGACGCCATACGGCCAAATTTATTGGAAAAGGTAGTCAAAAACTGGACAGATCGAATGGACCATGTAACTCGTAGCCGCGGCGGACATATGCCGGAAATCATATTTAAAAAATAAATGCCATGAAATTATCTACCGGATTATAATAAAAAAAACTTCATTCCAACAATATTTCTGTCTTGTATTATCATTTTAAGTTTTCGAGCTCTTAAAAAAGGACCCGTTGTAATACCATATAGAGAATTATAATGCAAAGAAACATTTCATTATAGCAGTTTAGTGTAAGAAAAAATTGTATTAAATAGTTAATCTTCATTAACTATTATAAATAAAATAAGTTAATAAATCAAGGGAAAACAATATTGAAAATTCAAATTCTAGATTATTGCGCAATGGGTAATATGTAATAAAAATTTCAAGCTTGTGGTATTATTACGTGTTTTCTAAGTACCGTCTGCAAATACGACCGCTGTAACTCTACGACCATCATTCTCTACATACGCTAGTACGGAAGCGTTCATTTGTGTTCACGTTTGTTTATGCGGAGTGTAATTCTTTTTCTACATGCAAAAGACATGGAAGAAGTCAAAATTCATCGGCAGATTAGTACTGTGTGTAGAGAAAACACTATGAGCGAGGGTTTGGTACAAAAATGGATTAGAGTTAAAGATGGCCATTCTAATCTCCATGATGATCATTACCGAAGACTTATTGCAAGAAAATTGATGCAAAAGTTTGAGAAAATAGACACTTTACGATTTCATCATTGTCTGGTAAGTTTCCGCAAGTTTCAAGGAGTATTCTTTATGTAATTGTAGCAAAAAGGTTAAAGTATGAGAAGTTGTGCTCACATTGGCTATTGAAAATGCTGTCTAAAGTGTATAAAACCAATCGTGAAACCAATGCTTTGATTTTCGTTGAGCGGTAGCGTGATGCAAATGATGGGCTGTTAAGCCAAATTGTCACTGGCAATGAAACGTGAGTGACTCATGTAACACCGGGAACAAAGCAGCAATCCATGGAATGGATGCATTCAACATCACCCAAGAAAATGAAATTCAAACAAAATTTCAGTAGGCAAAATCATGTGCACCGCGTTTTGGGGTAGGCAGTGGGTTTGCTTGTGTATCTTTTGCTTCGGAGTGAGACAATAAATTCCGCGACATATTGTGACACCTTAATTAAACTGGGTGAAATCCAACACAAGAAGAGTAGCATGCTCGGCAAGTGGATTGTTTTGCTTCATCCACACGTGGCTTATCGGAAAATCTTATCACATCGTATGGCTGGGAACAACTTGATTACCCTCCGTATTCCTGATCTAGCGCTCGGTGATTACCACTTGTTTCTTCACTTGAAAAAGCATCTTGGCGGTCAGCGGCACGATGATGACGACGAAAACGGCCGTGTTGCAATGGTTGGCAAATCAACTGGAAGATTTCAATGAGGATGGAATTCAGAAGAAGTTACATTGAAAAACAGATTAAGGTACAGACTTTTTTATGAAGATGAAATTGTCGAGAAAATTGCACTTGTGTTCATTTTATATCAAAATGGTGTTTACTTAAAAAAACACACCTTGAAATATGTAAATGAAACTTAAATATATGATGGGTATCCCAAAATTCACACAAGAAGTAATTTTGATAGAAAACACAAGTTTATAATTAAAAATTACAAATCCTTTATTGACTCCTGAAGTATACAGTATAGGGTTATGTACGGAATAGCCTATCGAGCAAATGACCTCCATGGCTTCGCTGGCACATACGCACCCATTTGTTAGAATTACCCATTACAGCTTGGCATAAATGCCGCTGAATCTCATTGATACCATCGCTCGATTTCCTTCTTCAAGGCGTGGGTGGTCATGGGCTTCTTGACATAAACCTTAGACTTCAAAAAAACCTAAAGGAAAAGTCCAACGGCCTCAAATTTGGACGACCAGTTTTGATCACCAAAATGGGAAATTACACGGTCAGGAATAATTACGCAAAATTAAAATCTTGCGCGAATTTTAGGACATTTATTACATGAATTTAAACCTTTTACACTCTTAGGAAACTTATTATAAGAGTGTTAAGAGTATTATAAGAAACCTAAAGAAAAAGTCCAACGGTGTCAAATCGTATGATTCGGGAGGCCGTTTTGATCACCAAAATGGGAAATTACATGACCTTGCGCAAATTTTGGCACCCTTATTACATGAGTTTAAACCTTCTACACTCTTAAGAAACTTACTATAAGAGTATTATAAAGTGTTAAGAGTATTATAAGAGTGTAAATCTGTTACACATCAAGTATGCGAGAACAGAGACAGTGAAACAGCTGACAATTTAGGGTTATTAAAAATGGAGCGCTACGCGAAAAAACGCATTTTCATTATTGAGCAATACTTTAACAATAATGAAGATTTAGTTAAAATGGAGTATTAATAAATAGTAATTATAAATAAATTAATTGCTTCTGGGTTATTAAAATAATTTTTCTTTTAATTCCACTTTTTTTCATGACTCACAACTTAAGACTTATGGAAATAATTCTTATTAGTATAATATTGAATGTGCGAGGTAAATTGCTTATTGTTTAGTTAATCTCGGTTTCTCAGGTGGTCTTTTCTTGTCATTAACTGTGATAAATATAAATGCAATATAACTATTTACGGAGACGTAAAGTTATTTTTTGCGTAAAATATAATAGTTAATTTAAAGTAAGGTCAAATTCAAGTTGGGAATAAATCTAAAAAGATTTGAATTACATTAAACGTTAAACAAATATTTAGATTCAAATTACATATAATTATAAACTGCTATTGTAAATGTTACAATGTTTTATTTATGTATTTAATGTACTCGTACATATACAGTCGAGTTCTAATAATTCGAGTTGATTGGGACTCTGATTACTGAAAACTGATATTATGCGGCCTACATAATAAAATCGAAGAGATAAATTCAAATATATATATATATATATATATATATATATATATATATATATATATATATATACACGTATAACTACAAAATAGAGAGATCAAAAAGCGAAACAATAACGAGCTCACAGATTTTTAAATATAAAAATATATTTAAAATTACATCACACTTATGCGAGAGTGGTCCCAGAAGTACCCAACCCAACAAAGAAAACACAAGAATTTTGGAAAGAAATATATTTATTTTTCAATATAATCTCCTTTCAGTTCTATACAATTTTTCCAGCGATGTTCAATAAGTTCGATACCCTTTTTATAATAAGAACTGTCTTGCTCCTCAAAATAGCTATTAACTGCCGGCATCACTTCCTCCTCGTTGAAAAATCTTTGACCACTGAGCCAGTTTTTCAAGTTTGGGAACGGAAAATAGTCCGAGGGGGCTAAGTCTGGTGAATAGGGTGCATGTGGTAGCAATTCAAACTTTATTTCATTAATTTTGGCCATTGCAGTAACGGATTTATGAGCTGGAGCATTGTCTTGATGAAACAACACTTTCTTGTTAGCCAAATGCGGCAGTTTTTACTCGATATCTTCGCTCAAATGTTGCAATAAGTTCGCATAATACTCGCCGTTGATAGTTTTTCCTTTTTCAAGATAGTCAATGAAAATTATTCCACGCGCATCCTAAAAAAACCGATGCCATGATCTTGCCTGCAGATGAAACGGTCTTCGCCTTTTTTGGAGCCGGTCCTGCCTTTCGAGTCCATTGTTTTGATTATTCTTTTGTCTCGGGTATCAAGCGATGGACTCATGTTTCATCCATGGTTATGAAACGCGCCACCCATCTTGCACACAGCTTTCCCATGTCCTATTTTTTTTTTCAGGTAATATGCGATGTATTTCACTTTTTGAAATGCCTATTATATCTGTTAGCTCGCGCACTTTCAGTTGACGATCATCCAGTACTGCTTTGTGGATTTTCTTCACCATTGCTGCAGTAGTCACCTCATTTGACCGATCACTGCGATGCTCGTCTTGGCAGCTCGTACGGCCTCGTTTAAACTCTGCTACTCAATATTTCACTGTTATAAACGAAGGAGCAGACCCACCCAGAGTAGAATCCAGTTCAGCTTTTATATCGGTTGGGCTGAGGTCTCTCAAATAAAAGTATTGTATCACGAAACGATAACCAATTTTCTCCATTTTTACAAATTCACTGAAAACGTTCACTATTGATGGATGCCAAACAAATACTAAACAACGTGGCGTCTTCAAACATGAAGCATATGCTTTATAGATTGTGTACTTTCTAATACAGTGATACTTTCTTTACTTCTTGAATTATTTTTTCTATATATATATATTTCGTAGCATTTCTTATTCTTTCACCTTGAATTTAATTCTATTATAATTCTCTTTTAATTATGTTTGTTTACTTTTATTGCAGGATCGTAGATTGAAAAATGTAATAAGTTTAATAATAATATTTATTATATTAAAGAATTAATACTACACTTTAAACGTTGATAGATTAATAATGACTGTGGTTAATTATCTACTCTTGGCTACTTCTGGGATGGTCCAGTATTTACACATATTATTATATGCTGACAAAGATTTTTGATGTTTGATAATAAAATGGGTTTATTGTTTAATGCGGGTTGCAACAATATTTGTAATTTCTTTTCGGACAACCTTGTATATGTGTATTTAGGTATTTGTATAAATTCTCTTAGCCTTATTGCAATGTATCATTTCAATTTCCTTTTCATCGTACGTGGCATTAGTTTCTCTTCATGTACTCGAATTTCTTCGTAAAATATTGCATTTAGTTTTATGTGTTATTTCTTGTTAGTTCCAATCGCTTTTATGTATTCCGAAAGCCCCGAGAAGCAAGTTTTATCGCGTTGTTTTTTTTTGTAGGTCTGCCTGTTTTGCGACGCATGTGTGTCGAATCTATCAGACTATCTCGCTTCCCCCCGTGTTGCGCATCAGAACAAGTATTATTTTGGTGACGTATCACTCACGAGCGATCCAGAATATTGTGTTACACACACTCTTTGTACCCCTTGCCTTAGACTATAGGCGTCGTATATTTCATTTTCATTAGGGTTCCAGCCTGACATTTGGGATAATTTCTTCTACGAGGAATTATAGGAAGAAGTCTGTGATTATATTGTGATCATTGTCGAACAGTACGAAGTTCGTGAAACCCTCAGACTCGCCCAGCGGCTCGGGTATATTTATTACTTTTTCTATATTTACTTGACATGTGGACATGTTTTACAGTTTTTGTTTTGATGCATATTTTCGGTCGAAACTGAATGTAGGTGTTCATTCGATGTTGCTGATCCCGTTTGTTTTCGTTGGTCCCCTGTTTCCTCCCAGGACGTGGAACGCCGTCGTCGTATATACAATAGGGAAAATCGAAAGTCAGGCAAGCGTCGTGACTTTGTAATTAGAAAATTACATATTTACTAACGTTGATTTTACGATTATATCGTTTTAAAGGTTTCTTTGTAACAAATCAGTGCAATAATTTAATCTGAAGTGTATATACTTTTGAAGTAATATTTTAAATGTAATATACAGTTTTATATTGAGCTATCGTTTTCTTGAACAGAATCAGTATATATATATATATATATATGTATATAAAAAGTGTGAGTGTATTTTTCTAAATAATTTAATTTAACTTATAAATAAATCTCACGTTGGTTTCAGCCAAATGTTATATAAGGAAATAATGAATGAGTGAGAAGGCTTGCTAAAAGTTATTTTCAAAAAATTGGATAATTTGTTAGTAACTTATAAAGTGTTTATAATTTTTAATTAAATTAGGCATATAAAAAAATAAATAAATGTTGTTTAAATTGAATTCCTAAACATTTGATTAAATTAATGAAATGATTACTTAAGTCCTATCGTCATTCAAGGTTAAAATTTTTTCATGGTGAAGTTCACGAACGAGTAACGTTTGGAAATTAAGAGCGCTTACTCCACTTTTCGGTCGTAATAATCGTCCCACCAGATAGACTGTGCGTAGGAGGGTAGCCGTTCATATTTCGGGAATAGCAAACAAGAAAAAATTTTTATTATCGAAAATAGTTTTATTGCTTTTCAAAATAATCTTCTTGAAAGTCAATGCACTTTTGCATTCGTTTAAACCAATCCGAAAAGCATTGCTGCCACTGTGAAGGAGGTATCTCCAAAATATGAATTTTAAATGCCTCAACTGCCTCTTCTGGCGTAGAAAACCGTTGACCACGAAGTTTATTCTTGACGTGTAGGAACAAAAAGAAATCACAGGGTGATGTTCAGGCGGATGGCTCATCAATTCAATGTTTTGCCCGGTCAAATATTCAATTGTTTGAACCGACCTGTGAGAGCTCGCATTGTCATGGTGGAGAATGATCTGTAGTTTTCGGTTTGTTTTCCTTATTTCTTCGAAAATTTTTGGGGAACAAATAGTTGTGTACCATTCGGAATTGACCGTTCTACAACTCTCTAAAAGCACGGTTGCAACGTGACCGGTTTTTCCGAAAAAAAAACATTTGTTTTGATGTGCTTCGAGCGCGACCAACTTTTGTTGGTTTTGGCTCATCTTGGAATACCTACACAGTCAACCGCTGTTTATTATCGGGCTCATACGTATAGATCCAAGATTTATCACCTGCGACGACTTTATAAATGTGCTTTGAAGCACCGCCATTGTATTTTTTGTGCATTTCTTGGTACCAATCGACGCGAGTCCTTTTTTGAGCGGTTGTCAAATTATGTGGTATCCAACGTGAACATACCTTCTCAACGGCTAAATGTTCATGTAGGATCTTATGCACGCTAGTGTTACCAATATTCAGAAATGCCTCGATCTCACGTATGTCACATGAGGGTCTAGCATTATCAATTCAGACGCTGCATTAATGTTTTCTGACATAACATTTGCGGGACGACCTTCACGAAATTCATCGACCAAAGAACACCGTCCAAGTTTGAATTCACTATACCAATGATATACTGTATTTTTTGATGGTGCTTCATCACCATATAAAGAATGTATCTCGTCGATGCATTCTTGTTGAGATAATCCACGCCCAAAGTTATGAAAAATAATTGCACGAAAATGCTCGCGAGTTAATTCCATTTTTTCGCTGACATAAAATTTTCAAGTTACTGTCAACAATAGAAATAGCGACCGGATAATAAAACTGTCAAGGTAAATATATTGTCAAAAACGACAAACTTCACGATGCAATCATCAGATCGGAGGCAACACTAACAATGTTGCCAGTTTCCGAAATATATTTTTTTGTATTGTCGAACTTTTGTTACCCTGTTATGGGCACGTATTGGAGGATTCATGTGCTTCAGCAGGGATGCTTCTAGGGCTTAAATACTGTGGCGCCTTTGAAAAGTTTTCATGCAGGAATCTCCCTGGAAGTAGCAAAAGATCGTAAGTTTTTTTATATTTTTATTAAGGTAAGCAATAGGGGTTTGTGGTATTACTATCTACACACTATCTCTCTTGCGTAGGCGGAGGCGTAACAATATGTATATGTATATATAAATAATTATAATTTTTGATTTCAAATATCTACGGATTATAAAATAAACATTTTGTAAAACTGAGTAATTTTTATAAATTATCGCTACGTGATTTTAGTCTATCTAATAGAAAAAAAACATCGATATTGGAGAAAACAGTATTGCAAAATGACCAATCACAACAGTATACTTATGAATAATTCTAAAATTTCAACGGTTTTGATATCGATTCCCTTACGTAGAATTTATATCAGCGAATTTCTCCATTGGATTTCTGAATGTAAGTTTTCTATTTTATTGCACACAGCGGATATTATGAAATATTTTATAAAAATTAATTCAGAAAGATTTGATACAATTCACAATAACATAAAAAGAACAATCTATGTGACATGTATTCTTACAAGGCCGAGAAAGATTTTAAATAATTTGTTACACAATGAAGGATTGTCTAGGATTAGATACATTTTTATTTATCTACTGTCACTATACGTTGACGTCACCTATACGAAATTTTTACTATACATATTTTATGCCTTACTGCACCCGGTAATGCCCAGTTTCGCCTACGTAAGATATCTTGTCAATCATGTATCCCGTTGATATCGAGTCGTTTAATTAGAAAGCGTTTCTCGACGATTGGTAATGATATAACATTAGATAAATATTTGCTAAAGTTATCTCCATCTCAATGAGGGATTATTAGTTGAATATCTAACGTTTTAACGTTTTTTTTTGTTAACCTGTTGGCTAATACACAATTTGTCGCAGAGAAAACCGAACAAAGTAGTCGTCTTCGGCTTCAATACAACGTTTAGCACGGTCAATTAACATGTTGAATGAATTTTAAAGTTCATCTTTAGAGATGTCTTTCAAGATCGCTGTCGACGCCTTTTAATAGCTTCAATGGTTGATGATTAAAATGCCATTTGTAGTTAGAAAATCAGTGATAAGCGTCGAGCGATGAGATGGTGCATTACCATGTAACAAATGCCAGCGATATTAAGGGTGCATACGGCGAATAAAAAGACGCTTCATAAGACCAAGATAATATACAGCATTGACTGTTTGACTAGTTGGCACAAACTTTTTGTGCACTATGCCTTTCGAATCATAAAAACAAATCAACATCGTCTTCGCTTTTGACTTCTCCAAACGGCTTTTTTGGGTCTTTCTCGGCATGGATGCTTCCATTCAAAGCTTTAACGCTTGGTCTCTGGATCATATCGCCAGTTACAATAGAATACCTGAACTTTTCGTCCTTTTTTGAGCCTTTAATCAAGTCTATACAATGTTGAATTCAGTTAGCTTGTGTGGTTCGAACCGTGCACAAATCTTTCTCAGTCTCAAATGCTGTATCAAAATGCGGTGAATTGAGTCTTTGGAAATATTTAATTCCATTCCCATGTATCGCAATGAGGATTTCGGCTCATTTCTGATAAATTCACGCGCAATGTTACTTTTCGTAACCACAGATTTTTTTGCGCCAAGATGTTCATCGTCAGTTATATCCATACGACCGTCTTTAGATCGTGTATACCACTTATACACACTCGGACGTGATAAACTCGCATCACGTCGAAAACAAAAAAGAAAGAAGAAGAAGAATAGAACATATCTGAGATATTACAGGTCGAAGGGTTGATATGTTTCCTAACAATCCAATGAACTTAAAATACATAATGCTCTACAAGCTGCCTGGAATGAACTTTTAACAGGAGTTCATAGACCAACTTATAAGAAGCATGCCTGAACCATTAGCAGAACATCTTTCTTTACATAGAGCGGCAACTCGTTACTAATTTTACTCTATAAAAATTAATTTTTAATGAAAATTTAATCATTTATTACCAACATAATAAACATTTATATAAAATTTGTTTCAAAAATATATATTCTGTTCTTTGCACAGGTTGTCAGTAAGCTGAAAAATGGGTCGATTGGACCCTTATACGTTTCGCAGATAAACGCAATCGAAAGCGTTCAACGTCGATTTCTGAAATTCCTTACTTTCAGGTCTTCGGGGTGTATCCTGAGCGCGGTGTTGATTACAATTTTATGTTGGAGGAGCACAATGGCCAACCACTGGAGGAACGCAGATCCAGACACAGTGTTCGTTTTATTTATAAGCTGGTGAATGGTCGAATTGACTGTTCAGACGCCCTGGCCAAACTAAACTTCGCAGTTTCTCGATCCTCCTCCAGAAGCGCTGCCATATTTGTCTACGGTACGCGGAAGACGAATCTCCTCTGGAAGGCTTTCCTGTATCATATAGCGTTGAACGCCAACAAACTCTACAGGGATATTTTTGACGATTCCCTTAGTTCTTCATTTTCTATTATTTTAAGTTATTATTAAATGTTTAGTGGTATTGTTTTTATTTTTACATTATTACTTACTTTTGAAATTTAATTTGACTGTATGTACTTCGTTTTATTTGTATTCAGTGTTTTGTCCTTTAATTGGGTTCGCCTGTTGGACAATAAATATATTATAATTATTATTATTATTATTATTATTATTATTATAATCTTTTACTCAGTGATTAGTTTTTGGTTACATAATATGTATGGCATTAACGATCAAACATTAGTAAAAGAAGAAATGTCTAAAGTACTAGGTTGTATTCGAATAAGTTAAAGTGGAATAGATAGTATAAGACGACCTTAATAAAATTTGTGAGCACTAGACTTGACTTAATCGTAAACTTAGTTACTTAGAGAATCTTTCAATAATATTAAGCAATTCATAGGAACAATATTAAACTAGATTAAAAACTCTTTTCCCAAACTGAATTGCTTAGTTAATAAATAAAATAAATAACTTCTTTATAAATTCAAATTGTATACAAAGATACTTTTAACATTAATACATCATTTTGGTTTTTTCCAATAATGCATTATCCTAAACCTCAAACATGCACGTCGATATATCTACATACATATTGTTATATTCAGAAAGCTGTCGTAAATAAAAAAAAAAAACACGATTTACATTTTTTGCGGTCAGTCGGTAGGTATAAGCGGCTACTAAGTAAGGAGAATGCCGTAATAGTTGTTTAATAATTTACAACAATCAATTATTGTTGAGGTTAGTAGACTTTAGAGACTTGTTCATTTTTTAGAAATTATTAAATGAAAAAATTAAGATTGCTACGGAATTTCCGATTACTATGCAATATATACGAAAATTTTGTAAAAGTTAAATGCATATAAATTGTGCTACGTAAATTTTTTTGCGATTTTATTTTTAATAACAGACTAATTCAATTTGATTTATGTTTAAAATAAATTAAACAGGAAATGAGATTAAACGTGCATGGAGACGATGCAGCCTAGATTAAATATTTTATGAGCAATATTATACAAACCTCCGCGTAACCAACGATAGAAGCCGATGGGGACGAACGCTGCGGATATTTTCAACAACTTGCATAATGCCAGTGACGCGAAGATGCTTCGCAAAGGTAGATTCTTAACGACGGGTGTAAATACATTTCTAAATCGTTTTTTTTTTACCTTAGAATACACAAGAACTATAATTAAATGTTTTATTATTTGTATTTCGCTACGCCTCTCCAGCCTTACTGACGAGGCTGTACGTTTTTACGAGCGCGGAGGTTTGTTCGCCAATGTTTGAATATTTGTAAATTCGACTCTGTTTTCTGGCGTTAATACGTGGATAGTTTGACAAGTAGTGAGAATGACACATAGGTGGCGCTCTAACTGGTAAAACAAATGCACTGTAATTTAGGTTGCCTATTTATATGTTTACATTCCGATATTTAGATAAATCGGTTGATTAATTTATTTTTGACAGCTGATTGAAAAAGAAGCAACACGTCGTTCTGTTAAAATGGAAAAAAGAGTTTCGTGCGGTGATTAAATACTTCGTAATTAAGGGTATGAAAGCTACTGAAATAAAAGATGAGTTACGGGAAACATTAGGTGAATCTGCTCCATCATCCGCCACAATAAGTAGATGGGTAAATGAATTTAAACGTGGTAGAACAAGCTGTGTTGATGAAGCGCACTCTGGAGCACCCAAAATCGTGACTTCTAAGGAAATAATTATAAAAATCCATAATATTATTATGCAAGATCGACGACTCAAAGTGAGAGAGATAGCAGACATGGTAAACATTTCAACAGAACGCGTACACCACAGAGTTGGGCCTTTCCAAGTTTTCGGCAAGCTGGATGCCGCGATTGCTTACGACTGATCAAAAGTTCACTCGTTTGCGCATTTCCAATGAGTGTTTGGACCTTTATAAGCGGAATCTGGTTGATTTTTGTAGGCGATTTGTTACTTGCGATGAAACTTCGATACACTACAGTACACCCGAAACTAAACAACAGTCGAAACAATGGTTGGAACGTGGTTCTGTACCTCCAAAGAAAGCGAAAACCACTTTATCGGCAAACAAGGTGATGGCATCAATTTTTTGGGATTCAAAGGGCATTTTGCTCATTGATTGCCTTGAGAAAGGTGCCACAATAAACGGACAATATTATACAGAACTTCTACAAAAATTAAATGTTGAGATTCGTGCTAAACGGCCAGAACTGGTAAAGTAAAAGATTCTGTTTCACCATGACAACGCTCCCTCGCATACCAGCACGGTTGCGATGTCAAAAATCCACGAGTTGCATTTCCAATTAGTACGGCATGTGCCTTATTCGCCGAATCTAGCCCCTTCCGACTTCCACCTTTTCCCAAAATTGAAAACGGCACTAGGTGGAAAGAAATTTTCGTCTAACGACGAGTTTATCATCTTCGTAAATGAATATTTTGCAAGCCTTCCGGAATTGCATTTTAGAGATGGCATAAGGGCATTGGAGCACCGTTGGAATAAATGTATTGCTCTTTTAGGAGAATATATTGAAAAATAAAAATTATTTTGTATTTAAAAAATTCGTTTTTCTTTTCCATTCTCACTACTTGTCAAACTACCCTCGTAATATAATTAATGTATTGTATAATAGGGATTGTCAAGTGTAATGCAATACCTGTGCAATATTATACAATTTTCTGCTAGAAATAAACGTGTTTCCTTACTGCATAAGTTTGTGTAGTCTTTTAAAATGTTTTGAAAGGTTACTAGCATTGCAAAATACTTTTTGGATTCGACGTATGGCATTATAAAGAAAACGATAACTGCGGCATTCCGAAAATAGCTCACCCCAGCCAAAATTATGTGTGATAAATTTTCCATGTAGACCAGTGCTAGTATTTTCTGTATTAAAATTAATTTAATCCAGAACTGTAAGTGTACGTGTGGGTGGTGAATCATTTATTTTCTTCGCGAATTTAGAAAAAAGTAAACAAATGAATTCTCCAAAAGTGAAAGATTTTTTTCGAGATGAGTAAAACAAGCGAAATGTTATAATAATTGTTCTTCTGAATTGAAAACGTGACAAAGATACGAAAACTTTTTGCTTCGCTTTTTTACTGTAACAGCTGACATATTATTTCCTTAATAAAAATCCGGTAACGTTCAGTTACGAAATTAGAAATTATTAAGTGCAAAACATTAGGTTGATTGCTATTTTTTTCCCTTTTGTCTATTGTCATTTTGGCAATGAAATGTAAACGGCATACAAGGTTTCATATTTTAATTATATCCATGCAGACTGGAGTTTTATTATTAAAAAAAATACACAGTTGTGTTATGGAGGTTTTGTAAGAATAAAATAGTTACATGCAATAATCGACATTGTTAAGTAATTGTAAATAATCGTACTCTATAATACGGCAACTTATGACAATGAAAGTGCAAAAAAACTTCTCTCTTGCTCTGTAAACACGCTTTTTTTTAAATTGTTCTATTAATTTATCCATTCAAGAAAAAGATGGCGAAGCTCAATTACCACAATGCGGTGATTAATACTATTAATAATAATCGCTTTAAGAGCGACAAAGTAGTCAAGGAAACGTTGAAACACAGCTATAAAGTATGTCTAATAGTATTGAGTATGTGTATTATCCCGGGCAAAATATTTAGCACACAGAGTGTTACAGATCTTTAGTTTAGTGAGCCACCTTTGAGCCATTTGTTACCGAATTTTTATTCAGTGTTTAAATAAGTTTATATTTAAATATGTTTATATTATTAAATAATAATTAACATTGGAAATTATACAAAAAGAATGCAAAGACTTGGGGTGATGTAACAATTTATTGTATCTCATCAGAGTGCACCGGTTAGCAAACTGAAATAAACATGTGATTTTACAAAATAATGTAAAGATGCTATTCTCTATACAAGAACTCTCAGAGCGATTTGGATTACGAAGAAGGATGCACGTTTATAAACACCCCACATTTATAAACACCTCCTGGGGTGATGTAATAATTTATTGTATCTCTCAGAGTGCACTGGTTAGCAAACTGAAATAAACATGTGATTTTCCAAATAAATTAAAGATGCCATTCTCTATACAAGTAACAACTCTCAGAGCGATTTGGATTACGAAGAAGGATGCACGTTTATAAACACCCCACATTTATAAACACCCCCTGGGGTGATGTAACAATTTATTGTATCTCATCAGAGTGCACTGGTTAACAAACTGAAATAAACATGCGATTTTATAAATAAATGTAAAGATGCTATTCTCTATACAAGTAACAACTCTCAAAGCGATTTGGATTACGAAGAAGGATGTACGTTTATAAATACCCTTTAATTTGTTCAATGATAATCAGAATCAATTTAGGAAAATCTTTCTTATAAATAATAAAGAAAACACAACAAAATCAACATTACAATTTTACAATTACAAATACAATATTTTACCTTACATTATCTCTCTATTTATATGTATAAGCACTTATCTTGCTTTAATGCAGGTTGTCTCTGCTTCGGATCTTCTTTCACCAAATGCGTTGAGTCGTGCGCTCATTAATTATTCGCTCTTGAATAATATTAAACTGTCGATCGATCTCCACTTGATTAATGTACATATAATATTCATAAAGCTTGCAGTGATACGCTTAGCATCAGACGCACGACACACTCTGGGCTGCTTTTCATTTTGAGCCCTCAGGCTTATATGCTCTCTCTGAGCTCTTAGTCTCGTATATTCTCTCTGAGCTCTTAGGCTTTTCTGTTCACCCTGATTAAAATTCCCCGATTATTTATATAAATTTCAATTTTTTTATTACCGATTCTATACACAAAGGAATTATCTTCCACACACCTGGTTCATTACTGCTAAGTGCATATCATAAACTGAGACAATATACATAATCGATTCAATAACTAAACATAAAAGATTTATACTAAAATATAAGTAAAAGATTAAATAAAGTAAACATTTTTTTCAAATTAAACCGATATGTGGGCAACAAACGGCCCGCGGGCCGAATCCGGCCCGCTGTAAGTTTTGAACCGACCCGCGAGACATTGTCGTATTATTTCATGTCTGATATCTACCGCTAAAAATTATGAACACTACTTTAAAACACCACTTTAAAATGCACTACTTTTAAAGGCGGCCCGCGAACGTATTTGCACATTAAAGTTTGGCTCACATGTCAAAGGTTGCCCGTACCTGTATTAAGGGATAATACAAATAAACTTATGATATAATATACATAATAAATACAATATACAAAAGAACTATAAACTATACTTCAAGGATTATATAAAATAAACGCTCTTTTGACATTAAACATACAATTATGAGTGCTATTGAAATGTTGTTCTCTTCCTTGTTGTCACAATACCTTTATTTCATTTAAAATATGTGTATATCTATTTTCAAGTTATTCTAAGTGATTCTGCAACTAGTTGCCTTCTAATAAAGATCTCGTAATTTATTACTTTCCTCCTTCCTTTTTTTATTTCACGTAGTATCATATAATTTGGAAAAAAAGGAAAAACGCTAGCGCTTTCTTCTTGTCAAGGAGCTTATAACATCGTGAGAAAACTTAAACCAATTTTGAGTGATGTGAGTTGGTACTTTTCGTGAAGAAACGAATTTTTCTTGCAACATACGAGGGAGCGTTTTTATATTCGCGGAATGAGCGGGTTATAGAGGGGTGAGTAGGCGCATTGGGGACGTGGCCTGTGTAGCGACTCATGATTAGTATAAATACGAAGTTTCATTGTTATTAGACAGTTAGTCTTTGAGCTATCGTCAATCAAGTAACATAATCAGGAGTGAAAAGTGAAATATGGAAAAAATCGAATATCGTGCTGTTATAAAGTTCCTTACCAGGCAAGGAAAATCAGTCGCGACCATAATGAATGAGATGTCATTGGTTTACGGCGACTCTTGTCCAGGAAAAACCATGGTGTACAAGTGGCATAGTTTATTTAAACAAGGAAGGGAATCCCTTGAAAACGACCCGAGGCCGGGAAGGAGCATTGAGGTGACCACGCCAGCACTTATCCAAAAAGTTGAACAAATTGTACTCGAAGATGCTCGACTAAAGAAGAAACAACTCGCAGAAATGGTTGAAGTATCCGATACAACAATTTTTACAATCCTACACGATCATCTCGGCATGTCTAAGGTCAGCGCAAGATGGGTGCCGAGAATGCTCACGCCGCCGCAAAAACAACAGCGCGTAGAGTGTTCGCGTGCATTTTTGGACCTCTGTAATGAAGACAAGGATGGTGTATTGAGTGGAATTGTTACTGGAGACGAAACTTGGGTTCATCATTATGAACCTGAGTCCAAACAAGACTCCATGCAGTAGCATAAAAAGGGCACAGCACCTCCCAAGAAATTTAAAGTGTCACAATCAGCTGGGAAACTCATGGCAACGGTATTTTGGGATTCGGAAGGAATATTGTTGATTGATTATAAAGATAAAGGTGTTTCTATAACCGGAGAATATTACGCTTCAATATTAGAGCGACTAAAAGAAGCCATTAAAGAGAAAAGACGGGAAAATTGACGAAAGGTGTTCTGCTTTTGCACGACAACGTGCCCGTCCACAAGAGCCGCGTTGCGTTAGCTGCCCTGCATAAGGTGGGCTTCGAAATTGTGAATCACCCACCTTACAGCCCAGATCTGGCCCCGAGTGATTATTACCTGTTTCCGAAAATGAAAAAAGAGCTGCGGGGTAAAAAATTTACTGCCGATGATGAAGTCAAGGAGGCAGTTTCGGCGTATTTTGCAGATAAAGAGAAATCATTTTTTTATGAGGGTATAAATAAATTAATTGAAAGATGTGAAAAATGTATCCGTCTTGCAGGTGACTATATTGAAAAAGAAAAATAATTTGGTTTTTTTATTTCCACCCCTTGTCCCCCATTCCGCGAATATAAAAACGCTCCCTCGTAGTTGTTGAATTAATTTATGTTAACTTGAAGAATTTATCGATAAGGTATTAAGAAGCATGCCCGATATGATCAATACAATGACGTGGATTTGATCACCATATTTGGTTAAATTAAATTGCCATTTTAACAAGTTAAGAATTGTATGTGACACTCTACATTATATAGTGTGCCATTCCCGGCGTTCTTTTGCTAGATAAGAGCCTTACAAGGACAGTGCAAGCCAGAGAATTGTTCTTGCAACATTTTGCAAAACTTTGTGTACCATAATTCCTAGCTTATTGGTATAAGGTAAAACCTACCCTTTTCTCAAGACAAAAAGGTTAAACAAGTGATACAGTTATCTAGATAATTAATTTGAATATCTTTGGACAATTGACTGTGAATTCGAATCCTTCTAATGTTATGGAAACAGTTATTAAATGAAAACCCACGGTAGGTTATTAATTGCATGTAATTATGCATTTTTACGACGCTAAATTGAAAAATTCTATTTTTAACCGTAAAAATGCATAAATACATGCAATTGATAACCCGTAGATTTTCATTTAACAACTGTTTCCATAATACAATTTATGGCACACTAGAAGTACTCGAATTCACTGCCTTCGTGGTCTAATGGTGATGGTACATTTCCGGAGAGAATGAGATCGCGGGTTCGAGTCCCACGGAGAGAACAGAAATTTTTTTAAAAATTTCTGCATTACATATACAATGTAAGAAAGCGGTTAAAATTAGAATTTTTCAATATATATTCATTTGTATTTCGAACTCATTCTTTCAATGTAGAGGCTGTGTATGTTGCAAAATATTGATTCAATTACAAAATCTTTTAAAATAGCATTCGTTATAATCTTCAATATCCTAAATAACAAATTAATCCAAACGATCATTACTGCTTCCTTTGAATAACTTAAAGTGCATAAAAATCAGTAATGCATTTAATAATAGAAACACGTGCTTTTCGTTTCGGATCAATAAATCTTTTTTATGAAGTGGAAAGAATGTGAATTAATTTTATCTTACAAAAACAACTTTTTGCATTTACTGCGAAGGTCAGAGAAATTTAGAGCTAAATGCGTTAATATTTGCCGATAATTAACTGCTGTTACTTAACAAAAAAATTCTCTGTATTCATTGGAAATGGATATACACAGACTATTTAGAAAAATTGTATAATTTGTTGCATTTTGAAGAGCCTGTGGTTGATTAACTTAATCACTAAGATTGATATATAACCCCTTTCCACATTAACTTTTGTAATTCTGTATACGCATTTCGACAACTAAGTTGTCATCATCAGCAGACAATTGCAAAGTGTCGCACCTGGTAAAACACGGCGAAAAACACCTGTACAAAAACAAAGTCCGTACGCGATCTACATCGCTAAGAACGAAGATGTACACTGTGTGTTTGTTTCACAAGATTTTTAAAAATTATTTTACTTAAACTAGGATGAACGACGAATTTCATTTTCAATACACATAAATGCAACTTGGATGATTTCGTAAAACAGTTAAATTCAAAATTTCCGACAATTAAATTTACAGTAGAAAGAAAAACAATGACAAGTTGCCTTTTTGGATACCTTAGTTATTAGGAATAATCTCAAAATAGAAATTGATATTTTCCGAAAAGAAACCAATGTTAATAGATTCATCGCGGCGGATTCAAATCATAGTATGCAACAAAAGATGGCTTCATTCAACTTTCTTATTAATCGTCTGATTAATTTCTCACTAACAAATGTAAGATATGAAAGAGAATTGAACGTCATTAAGAATATCGCGAGATACAATGGTTTTGATTCGGAAATAATCAATGGATTCATTAGAAAGGCTAACATAAGAAAAACAATCCGTGACACCACATGTCTATCACCACAGAGCACTCGGGAAAAGCAGTTTGTTTGTTTACCTTATCATCGTATGACCAAAAAATCTAAATAGTATTTTTAAAGAGCGCGGTTTTCAAGTTTGTTTTCGTTCCAATAATTCAATTAAAACGCTTTTAGGAAATGCAAAAGACAAAATCGAAGAAAATAAAAAGTCGGGAATCTACCGAATTGAATGTTTAGATTGCAGTAAACAATACATCGGCCAAACTAAAAGATCGATCGAAACCCGGTATAAAGAACACCTTTCGCACATAAAATTCAACCGACCAGAAAAATCGGGTATAGCAAGGCATGTATTAGAAAATAACCACAGTGTTAATATGGATTGTTTACATTTGATAAAGAACGTGTATAATTATCGAGAATTAGACACATATGAAAGCATACACATCTTAAAGAATTTAAGCCATGTGGTGAATAATAATGACACCGGACCTTTACAATCGACCCTTTTCTGTCTGCTTAATGTCAGAGAAGGAGGAACACTATAATAAATCACATGCAGGTACTTATGGGTCGTGTCCGTGTTCCTTTTTTCAATGTCGTTCATCCTAGTTTAAGTAAAATAATTTTTAAAAATCTTGTAAAACAAACACACAGTGTACATCTTGGTTCTTAGCGGTGTAGATCGCGTACGGAGTTTGTTTTCGTACAGGTATTTTTGCCGTGTTTTACCAGGTGCGACAATTTGCAATTGTCTGCTGATGATGACAACTTAGTTGCCGAAATGCGTATACAGAATTACAGAAGTTAATGTGGAAAGGGGTTATATATCAACATTAGCGATTAAATTTGTTGCATTGTTTATTTTCATAGATACTGACATGAAAATACGAGGGATGTTTCCAAATTTCTAGAAATTTGGCTATAATTTTTTATTTCATTAATTTCCATTTAAATTACAATGTGGTTTTCCAATATAATCTCCATTTAATTGAATGCATTTATTCCAACGTGAAACTAACTTTTTAAAAAGCGTTCCCAAGGAATTAGACTGTAATTCGTCTATTTATAGTAAATTGTACTTCACTTCAGCTCTGAAGTCGAACACCCCGTAGTGATTTTTCAAATTTGGGAACAGATCATATCTATCACTAGGAGTCAGATCTTGTCTATAAAGTGGTTTCGGAAGCAGTTCATTTAAAACATTGTGCATCGCAGCATCGTGCGATAGGTAATTATCTACTGGAGTGTAACTTTTGGCATCTGAATCCAAAAATGAGCCCAGTATTTGTCTTTTTAAACTACAAGATACCCCCTCTTGAACGAAATAATTGTGAATAGTTTAATGAAAGTAGTAGCGCCATCTATTAGTGAGAGAGTTATTTCTGAAGGTCAATCTAAAATAATGTTATAATTTACTTCGTTTATAACCTATATTTTAAAATATAACAGTATATTTAAAATTTGCGAATTTGTGTATAGGTTGGCAGTACAAATTAATATACGATGAAAATCCAATATAACTAGACGCTTCTACGTTAGTTAATACCGCCATCTGCTGATAGGAACGAAAACTTATTTTATGCGATTATTCGAAGTTTACATAATTTCAAATTTTTGTTTTTATTTCTATAACAGATTTATATTTTTGTTTAAAAATTTACAGTTGCACAATGGCAAATCAACTTTTAAATAAAAATAAAAATGTACGATAGATCTAAGATAATTTTTTAATATGGTACATAATATTTTCAATTAAATAAAGATAAATGCTACATAAATTAAACATAATATTGTTTTTATTTTCTAAACTATAATACTTTTGAAATCTATTTTGAGATAATATTTATTTGTATAATATTACATATATTAACGAATAAGTTTTTCTTCGATATCTAATTACAGTTTTTTCCATTGCAGGGATGCTCTATAAATTTTTTAGATTTTGGGGATAAATGTTTCTCAGCTGTTTCAGACGCACTTTTTAAAAGATTTTCTTTTGCCATTGTCTCTAAAAATTAGAAAAAAGATTTGTAGTATATTTATTTGTACAATAGAAAAATGACGAGTAGAAGTTTCACTTGTTACCAACGCTGTCTTTCTTTTATATTTTACAAAACACATACCTATATTCTTCAGTGTATGTTATTTTCTTGCTCAGTAAATGTTATAAACAAATTGTTGAAAAAACTATGTTAGGTAATTTTGATGGAGCCTGTGGTTGATTAACTTAATCACTTAAGGTTTATGTATAACCCCTTTCCACATTAATTTTTGTATTCTGTACACGTATTTCGACTAAGTTGTTATCGTCAGCTGAAAATTAAACAGCGTCGCACCTGGAAACTACGGCAAAAACCCGCATGAAACAAAATCCGTAACTCACACAGTGTGCTTTCGATGGTACAGATCGTGTACGGAATTTGTTTCGTGCGGGTTTTTGCCGTAGTTTTCCAAGTGCGACACTGTTTAATTATCTGCTGATGATGCCTTAATTGTCTAAATACATATATAGAATACGAAAATTGATGTGGAGAGGGGTTATATATCAACCTTAAGCGATTAAAAAAAATATGTTAATTGAATTTTGCTTATTTTACCTTATTTCATATAGTAATATTCCATATTTATGTAATATTTACCTGATATTCGTTGTGGTGTACTTTCTCTACATGAAAGGCTAGAAGCAGTTGTGTCTGTAAAAGATGTATCTAAGTAATCTTCTGTGAAATAAAAGATTGAATTATTTACATTACATTCTTTAAAATTAGCACTTATGATAAAAGCGCTAGTTTTTTGAAAACATTGCAATAAAAATATTTAACATATAAATTACTTTAACACATACTTTACCTTTTAACTTATAAAAATGTATAAATAAATATAACTCATATCTTAACTTTTAAAATTTAGTAAACAAAAACTTCGTATTTCATATTTAAATATGAAATTATATTTACCTATCCATCATTCATATGAGATTCCTATGAAACTTTCTTAGATTCTTCTTTCTTAGATAACTTAGATTCTATTAAGAGGGAAAGTACATTTTTAAATCGAAATATATTCTAAAATAAAAATAATTTTTCCTGTTACATCAAGCATATGAATGGCATTGTGATGTAATCTCGGGTTTCGTAAAGACTCGTATTTTTGCATCGAAATGTTTGGAAGAACACATTTGTTATTGTATACAGTCTCAGGAACTAATAAACATAATCCATCGATATTTAGTATCCCTAGTCAGGTGTTAAAATGCTCTAGATCTGTTTTGGAGTTAGGATATCAACGCCGCTGCGTACGTAAAATTTTTTGAAGTAGTTTATAGTATTATTAATTACAATTTAGATGTCATTTTCATATACATTCGGTGAACAGAAATCATATAAAATATATACTCACCACTGATATGACAATCCTCAACACAACCCTTGATTGGCATTGAGTTTGTATTGAAAAATACAGACTCTATACATACGAAGCGACAGTAATGCACAGCCAAAATAACGCATGTAATCAAAAATAGAAAAAAGGGGAACTGTCAAAACAAGAAATCGAATATATAAATTTGAAACGGAACCATAAGAATGACTTAGTCGGTAAGAAAAATAACTAGTTTCCAAAACATACATCGCGTGATGTCATCTATTGACAGGAACGAAGACTATATATAGAATAACGAGTTTTTTTTTAAATTTAAAAGTAGTGACCGTATCACCAATAATGATATATTGCTAATTTTCTATTGAAAATTTTGACTTATTCAATTTAACTTAAAATAAATATTTATTTCACCTAAAATTAGAGAAACTGTTGGAAGCACCGTAAATAATTTATTTCACATTGAATTTAATACCAATTATGCAAAATAGCTTATGAAATTTGAGGTTATTGAAGAAAACAATTTACCTGCCTATTTTCAATGGCAATATTTTAAATATAAACCATTTACTTCACGGACAATTGATTCTTTGTACAGTTTGTGATTATTTGATATTTATTTATATATAGTGTAATCAAATGGAATGGGCGCATCAAGCAGTACCATGGATAAATTTTAACATTTTAAATCTGTATTTTTTAGAATTGTAATCAGTTATTCCGGACTAACATTGGAAGAAAATAAAAATAAAGATATCTTTGTAAGTGTATTTTGAATATCCACCTCGTGGGATTCTATATATTATCAGATTCAAAACTAGTATTCCAGAAGAACTAAAGAGGAAAGATCACTATTAAATGAATTGTTTTTGAAAAATATTAATTTATATATTGAAGAAAAGAAGCTTCGGAGAATAATAGAATTAGAAAGTAATTTATTAAATTGACGCATGGCTTTATTAATATAAATTCTTTTTAGACTGTATTGCATAGACCAATTATATATGTGTTTCCTTTCATTATATAAACCTGTTATAGCGCTTATTCTTTTCCGAATGCGTACTATTTATTACATTAATTAAAACTTGATCAACTACATGCTTAATTGGTGGAGATTATGTATATTGTAAGGGGTTATGTTTTACAATAAAATATTACTGTTTTGAGACAACGTATTGAAAATTTATATATCTCAAATAGCTTAAGGTAATAGCTAGGTGTATATTTTAAATAAATTCTTTTAGTTACAGAATAGAAAGCACTAATTATTTCACTAAATTGTTTTCTTAATAATTTTTTATAAATTATTTAAAATACAACCTTATTCTAAATTACTTCAAGAAAATTGAAAAGCTTTGCAAACAATCTAATAAGAGGAAAATAGCTTTACATCAGGAGTACATATATGTGGCCATTTGAAAATGGCGTTGTAATCGTGCTTTTCGAACAAAATAGACATTGAATAAAAAATATATTAAATGTGGACTGTCTTAATATTGAATTTTCTATGACGAAATTCATAAAAAACGTTTTACTAAAATAGTCAATTGTAAAAACTAGTGCTGGGCGAATCGAATCCAAAAACACTCGGTAAGGAAAATCGAGTTATAAATCGATTCTCCTGGAATGATCGAATCCGAATCCAGGATCGTTTCACAGCTCGGACTCCGAGAACCGATCCAAATCGGTTTTCACGCTGAATTCGAATCCAGAGATACATATATACTGCATTGAAACTATGATGACTTGAGGTGTATAGAGCGCATTGTATTCGGCGGAACTTGTATGTATTTACATAATATACATACTTATAAATGAACTATTTGATTTTTGGTCAAAAAGGTGTTTTACGCATTAACAGATGTTTTAAAATTGATTTCTACGGATCGGAAGGTTTACAACTTATTGCGGATATCGAAAATATAAAACTAAAATGAATTGGTAGTAGATATACTAAATACTAATTTAGAATACGGATAATATTTAAACAAATATTTTTCTTTATGATCACCTATAATAGGGATATACGAGGGCCATTCAAATATAAATGAGAAATAACTTTTACTATCTACATAAAACAACGAGTGGTACCTAGTAAATAAAATTTTACGTTAAAATGAACAATAACCATACTTTATAGAAGTGGTACGCAGTTTTGTTTATTTCATTGCAATCATTGCCGTACAGTACTTTCAAAAACATAAAGACAACCAATAAAAAAAGAACACAAAAATGTCCCATTTTCTAAAAATGAAATAAATGAATTCAAATATATCGATTTCCGATAGATGTACAAAAAAATTTTTAACAAGTTTTCTAAATATATCAAGTTATCTGTGCAAGTCAATCCTGTAGATATTTGCAATTTTCTTTAATTATTAAATTAAAAATACAACCGTGAAGATCGCATGGAGCTGACTGCATTTGCTACTGTGGCTTGAAAGTAAAATCTTAAAAAAATATTTATGGCAAGAAAATCGAGTAAGCACTTTTTCTATCATTCTCATTAGGTTTCGCAATTAATAAGAATTTCGATCGTCTTTAGTTATGTTACTTTTTGTACACACTGTATACAAAAATTATTCAAAAACAAAAGAAAATGATAAACAATTTCGTCGTCCGTTGCAGATTTGGCCTGCTTTTGAAAAAATCCTTTCTGCTGGAACCGACGTTGCTGGAATACATAAATATTTTTCTTGGAGTGCATTTAATTCTGGCAGTAATCACGCGTGGTCTCTCCAAGAATCACAAGGGTTTTTACATCTCTGTAAGTGTGGAAGGTCTAAATAGTTTTTAATTATGCTTTCAGAAGAAGTTGCAGCACGATATTGAGATTTTTCTAAAAGTTTGCTATCGAAATATTGCCAAATTGATGGGTGGCTCACACTGTGTTCTTCGGTGTCGGTAACAGTTGCCATAGAAGTATTGCTTTCTATTACATCTTTTATCCATTGTTCAACTTTGGACGAATCGTCAAATGCCACATTTTTAAATCTGGGATCTAAAAAGGTTGTAATTGCAGCAAGTTTATTTTGTTCGAAGACTACTAATCTTCTTTCTATTGTGCTTAGCAGTTTGCTTTGAAGGAGTACACCAACTGACGTTGTTGGTAATTGTTGTGTTACCGTATATACCACGCTTTTAATTAAAGTAATTGCCATCGACAAAGTGGGGAAGCTTTCACCGGATAGTTGCTCCGTAACCTCTTTTAACGGATTTAGTAGTGGTGAAAAATCCATTAATACAGTCCATTCCATTTCATTTAGTGGGTCAGGTGCTCTGGGAAGATCAGTTACAACTTCTGCTAAAATAGTTTTTAATACCATTAACCGGGTTATCATTATAACTGTGGAATTCTACAGTGTTGGTACATCTTGTTTTAAACGATGGAGTGGTACATTGCGTTGCGTCTGTAATAGTCGCAATTTATCTGATTCCAGTACACTATGCTTAAAATATGTTACTATGCTACGACACTTTTTAATTATCTCTACTAAATCGCTATTACTTGTTAACGATTCCTTTATAACTAAATTTAATGTATGTGCCACACACGATAAATGTACCTTTTTTAAATATTCATTCACTGCATTCTTAATGTTTGCACCATTATCTGTTACTATTGCCACTAATTTTTCACTGATGTCCCACTCGTTAAAAATTTACGTTAGAACAATAGCCAGATTTCTTCCGGTATGCTGCTCCAAGATTTGTCTAGTAGGTATTTAACACCAATGCAAATAACGTGTAATGATGAAGAAAATGCGCTGTAACCGTTAAGTAGGATTTTGTGTCTTCAGATATCAATACATCGGTAGTAATTGCAATATGGTTTGATCCTGCAATTAATAGTTTAAACTTGTCGTAAGTTGCTCTATACATGTCGAGTAATATAGTACTACTTAAATATCCCCTACTTGGTAGGCTATATTTTGACTGCATTTTGCTGCAAAAACGTCTAAAACTTATGTTTTCTACCATGGAGAATGGCTGTTAATCCTGGGGTCGTTGTTAATCCTGTATCCGTCGCTTCCGACGTTGAAGGTGCATGAATATCATTAGCGTGTTTTCGTGTTAGGTGCCTGCCCATATTGGTGGTATTGCTAAAATATTTGTATTTTTGTTGGCACAAACGGCAAGTAACATACTCGTCCTAAACGGAAGAACTGGATGCTTGTTCTTGACATGAATCTCGTTTTTAGAATCTAAGATTATTTTCTTTTGTTTTTGAATAATACATTTTTGTATACAGTGTGTACAAAAAGTAACATAACTAAAGACAATCGAAATTCTTATTAATTGCAAAACATAATGTGAATGATAGAAAAAGTGCTTACTCGATTTTTTTGCCATAAATATTTTTTTAAGATTTTACTTTCAAGACACTGTAGCAAATACAGTCAGCTCCATGTGATCTTCACGGTTGTATTTTTAATTTAAAAAATTAAAGAAAACTGGAAATATCTACAGGATTGACTTGCACAGATAACTTGATATATTTAGAAAACTTGTTAAAAATTTTTTTGTACATCTATCGGAAATCGATATATTTGAATTCATTTATTTCATTTTTAGAAAATGGGACTTTTTTGTGTTCTTTTTTTATTGGTTGTTTTTATGTTTTTGAAAGTACTGTAAGGCAATGATTGCAATGAAATAAACAAAACTGCGTACCACTTCTATAAAGTATGGTTATTGTTCATTTTAACGTAAAATTTTATTTACTAGGTACTACTCGTTGTTTTATGTAGATAGTAAAAGTTATTTCTCATTTATATTTGAATGGCCCTCGTATATCCCTATTATAGGTGATCATAAAGAAAAATATTTGTTTAAATATTATCCATATTCTAAATTAGTATTTAGTATATCTACTACCAATTCATTTTAGTTTTATATTTTCGATATCCGCAATAAGTTGTAAACCTTCCGATCCGTAGAAATCAATTTTAAAACATCTGCTAATGCGTAAAACACCTTTTTGACCAAAAATCAAATAGTTCATTCATAAGTATGTATATTATGTAAATTCATAAGTTCCGCCGAATACAATGCGCTCTATACACCTCAAGTCATCATAGTTTCAATGCAGTATATATGTATCTCTGGATTCGAATTCAGCCTGAAAACCGATTTGGATCGGTTCTCCGAGTCCGGGCTGTGAAACGATCCTGGATTCGGATTCGATCATTCCAGGAGAATCGATTTATAACTCGATTTTCCTTACCGAGTGTTTTTGGATTCGATTCGCCCAGCACTAGTAAAAACTTTATTACCTATTTAAAATGTAGATTATATAACTTTTAAACAGGTCTGTTAAAGGGGTTGTATAACTCCTTTAGCAGACGGCGAATTTAATAATTATCCAATGGAACATTTTTTAAAATTTAAAAATCATAATTCATTCAATATAATTATATTTAAACATATATAAAAATATTCAGTAAAATGAAAAAATATTACATAGAAATTAAGTACTAACAAGTTAAAGGTAGATGGTTAATTAAATACTCTACTAAAAGAAAATACATAGATATATCGTTTGTCATAACGTAGTACTAACCGGAAACACAGAAACTAGAGGGCGTTAGTATGATCATAACAATTTGGGCTTGGACTCGATGGTCCGGCTTCGCCACGTAATAGCCATTATTTTTTGCGCTAAATCCATTTTTCATTACCCGTCACTATTCGATGCAGAAATGACTTCCGATCATACCTTTGAAACAGCATTTCACAGACGATTTTTCGATTTTCCATTTTGTCTGTCATTCAATTGATATGGCACCCATTTTCCCTCTTTTGGATGTTGCCCATTACTCGTAATCGGTCGCTAATCGTTTCTTGGGCCGCATTTAACGCTTCTGCCAATTGTTTTTGAGTTTGGGTTGAGTCTTCATCCAATAACTCCTGTAGTTTCCCATTTTCAAACTTTTTCGGCTTACTAGAACGTTATTCGTCTTGCACATCGAAATCACCACTTCTGAATTGTTGAAACCACACCTCACATATTTTTATGGTTGGAGAATGCTCGCCGTAAGTTTCTACCAGCAAACGATGACTTTCAGCGGCTTTATTCTTTTGATTAAATAAGAAAAGTAATGCGTGCCGCAAATGCACTTTTTCAAGCATGAAACTCGTCTTTTTCAAAGAGGTATAAATGTATGACAGTGTTACTTTCGCAAAATATAACATGTATAGCTTTGAAAGTTGATGTCAGTAGAATAAAATGATATATGTGTCAAATTATAAGATCGTAAACTTACGCCTAGCGACATCTGTTAGAAAAACCGGTAATTACTTTCCGGTACACCTGGTACTTCACCCCCACCCTGAAATTTAATTGTTACTATTTTTTGAGAAAGATATTTTATGAAAATCACATGAATTTTTTTTTAATTATTAGTTACAGACTCGTACACTTATAGATTCATTTTGTTTGTCATTTGGTCTTCGTAGCTAAATTTCAATGCAGTGTTTTAGAATGCAAAGAAAATTACACGGAATGCATTGCCTCAGAATATAAATATATTCTATTGAAACTTCTAGTTTCAATCCAATAATAATTTGTTTCTCTCATAGCATAGATTGTAAACAGATAAAAAAGTATAAATTGATTAATTTTTAATCTCCAACTCAATCTGAAGTAGAACGGGATGGGATAATCAGACATTCAAACACGAAAGCGAACTGTAAATGCCTTCTTAAAGACACTTATCGTTTGTATTTTTTTCGTTATGTAACATTTTATGTTTGTAGATTCCTGTGACGACATATTAGCAACCTATTTATAGATATTGTTATGAAATGTTGTCATCTACTTGATTATGGTAATCATTTGTTATCTACATGTTTTATATTTTTTATCTAATACGTAACATACACATTTCAAATGTCCATAGAACGTAAATCTCTAACATTCGAGCGCAACATTTCACTATAAATCATCTTTTAGTAATTGGAACATTTTTCCTCAAATAATAAAATGCGCGTATTACTAGGTTTGCTATTTTGTGTACTTTGTACTAATGGTCTCAGAATTCTGAGTATATTCCCTGGTCGCAGTCATAGCCATTATACCGTTGGGTTTACTCTAATGAAGCAACTGGCGCAGCGGGGACATAACGTCACTTTCGTAGCCGCTTATAAAGAAAAGGAACCTATTGAACATTTTAGATCCGTATATTTATCCGAAGAAAAGGATGGTAAGTTTAATGAAAGAATACTACAAAGACTTCAATGGTAAAATATTATCAGTATTTTTATAAAAATTTTAATATACTTTTCTTAATTTTTATTACCAAACCAGCACTGATTTATGCATGGACGTTCAATAATTACTAAGGCTGCAGAAACGACTGCTTTCACGGGGTACGGCTCAGTTACTATCAATATTAAAAAATAATAAATGTAATTACTTACTATTTTAGTATTTTTATGTGTTGTTAATGCAGAGTGACGCAAAAATTCGCTGTAGTACTGTGTCATTAGTATCCAGTGCTGACTCAGTCATAAGACCAATATTACAAGTTGGGTTGACGATATACATACAAAATGTACTAGGAAAGTTTTGCAATATGACGCAACAATGAATCGTAGAAAGCTGCTTGTTGCTGCATGTTGAGACATGTTCATACGTGCATGGGCTCAGTTAGTCATTAGCAGTGAGAGTGAAAAGTGCTTGCGATGGCATCGTAATCTCGAAAAGAGATAAAGGCAGATTTGTGTTATAATTTCGTGCGTAGTTTAAACATAGACTTCGAAGAAATGACTCTTGTACTAGGTAATGTTTGTCCACATCGCACAACGGTATTCAGGTGGTATAGAGAATTCCAAAGAGGAAATTTAACTGTGGAGGATGCTGAGAGGTCGGAAAAGCCACGAACGTCAGTTACGGAGGAAAACGTTACTACTGTGAGGAAAATGATTGGCGAGAACAGGCGAGTGACCTACCAACAGATAGAGGGTACTTCAGGTTTAAATGCACCAGCAATTCGTTCGATTCTGCATGATCATTTGCACGTGAAGAAACTTTGTTCTCTCTGGGTGCCGCATCGATGCTAAAAAAGTTTAATAAGGAACAATCTCGGTATGCGAACAACATCGTGACAAGTGTCGAGACTTGGCTGAACTATTACGATGTGCCGACCAAACCTCAAAACAAAGTTTGGGTCTTTGATGATGAGGACACACCCGTAGTTGTCAGAAAATCCCGATCTGTAAAGAAGAAAATGATGTATTTTTGGAATCGAGTGGAATTGTGGAACGCGTCGTTTTGGACACACAGAAGACATGTCACAGTTCAGTGGTATACTAAACAGTGTCTGCCTAAAGTCGTTGGATCTATAAAGAACCTGCGATAATGCTCCAGCTCACCGCGCCAAAGCCTGCACCGAATATTTGACCACGACAGGATTGAAACTTCTCGAGCACCCTCCCTACAGTTCAGATCTTGCTCCCTGCGACTTTGCACTGTCCTGCATGTGAAAATGAAGCTAAAAGAGAGGCAGTTTTCCAGTGACGAGGACCTTCTGCGGGCTTGGAACAACGAATGTGCTTTACTCCCTAGTGATGCTTGGCAGAACTGGTTTAAAGATTGGTTTCGGAGGATGAAGAGGTGTATTGAGTGTAAAGGAAATTACTTTGAAAAAATTAAATAAACAAAGCTGTATTGCAAAACTTTCCTAGAACCCTTTGTATTAAACTTCTCAAAGGTATGATTTATAGTTTCTACTATCCTTTCCGCACTTGTCTTCCGTAATATTCTACTACGTAAAAGAAGACCCAAGGAAATATCACGGCTTTTTAAAGTGCGCACTAACACATTTTAAATACTATTCTTTCTAGCATCCGTTATTTAATCTACTATCAGCCATATTTTTTGATCTTTTAACTCTGCTTTTATTTGATTCGTAATCGTATTTCTCACCTGAGGAAAATTATACTGTAATTGGCCTCTTGTTGACAATCTCCATTCCGGAATGTATTTCCCCCGAAAATTTCGAAATTTTTCATTGTCTACAATATTTTGTAAATGTTGCACACACTTAACATAACAATAAACTCATATAGAAATTTATAATATGGTACATCACGTTGCGCATTTAACCGGTGTTGTTTGCTATTACCATGTCTTTTACACACAAAAATACTGTACGGTAAAATGTTGATATTGCAAATAATACATTTAATAATAGTGCTAGTGTATTCTAATGTCGAAAATCGGTTAAGAAATCTATTAACACTCATCGAACATAACAAAAAACGCCGTCGATTCGTTATTATCAATCTAATCCGGCACTCATACACATACCATACGCATATGAATCTCGACTTCGGATATATTCGACCGCTTTCGAAATACATATAATATCGCCGTCAATGAGTGCGCACTTGTTTCTGCAGGCTTAATAATTACAAATTTACACAGACGTGATTGTGCTTTTAAAATACCTATATGTAGGACCAGCTGCCTACTAATGACAGCGTGATGTGTGGTATCGCCAACAAAACTAAGGAGATGGTATTTAATTAATTGTTTTTAATTAATGATTTTACTGACTTGATTGTTTTATTAATCAGTAGAATTAACTACTTTCGTTAATACGATTTAATTTGTTTATTTTTTTTGTATTTATTGAAATATTAGTTATTACTATTACTATTATTATTATTATTATTATTGAATATCGTCCATAAGTAATCATTTAAAAATTGAAAACTAATTTTTTGAAGATTTCACATGATAGTATATTTATATACTTTACTTTATGTGTCTTGTGTTTCGAGAGAAAAGAAACCTTGATAATATTCTTAATTTTCAGAAAGTGACAATCGACAACTACCACAATCAGCGTGTTTGATGACAATTTTATTTGGAATATTGACAGATATTGTGAGCGACAAAACATTATCTCATAAAAATGTGCAAGAATTGTTGAAAAGCGATGAGGAGTTCGATGTAGTTATAGTAGAACTTTTTGCTAGTGAATCTCTCTTAGCCGTCGCCAACCATTTTAATGCACCATCTGTACTTATATCAGCTCTTGGGCCATCATTTTTTTCGAATCATTTATTTGCCAATCCTGACATCCCCTCGTATATGACCAATATTTTGCTGGAACCACCAGTGCATACCAACTTCTTCCGAAGACTTCATAATTACGTATTGTATAACTTTCAAAAACTTTTCTTTCATCTTTACTATTTTCCTAAACAAAATGAAATTGTTCATAAATATTTCCCTGAGGCACCGCATATTTACGATATTATTTACAACGTTTCTTTGATTTTGTACAATTCGGACGAATCGTATAATGAACCAGTACCAATGTTACCAAATATGATCAGTATTGGAGGATATCATGTCGAGCCACCTAAAAAATTACCTAAGGATTTACAAAATATATTAGATAATGCTAGGAATGGAGTTATTTATTTCAGTATGGGTTCAGTTATGAAAAGTAAAAACCTGCCTGAAACTATACGAAAAGACATCTTGCATGTACTGTCGCAATTCAAAGAAACTGTCTTGTGGAAATTTGAAGAAGACTTGCCTGACAAACCATCTAACGTTGTAATTCGCAAATGGTTTCCCCAAACCGATATATTAGGTAAGTTGGTAAAATAAATACATAAAAGGGATCCAGTAACGAATTGAAGTAATGTATACATGATGAGTGTTGAAGCAAAAATTAATTTTTCGATTTGAATGTTATATTACATATTTTGAGAGATGCAGTGTTTGCACTCATTCAAGCGTCTAAGTGGTATTTCTTTAATGATAATTATTCATATCTTCCAATTTTTATGGAGAATGTATTTAATGTAATTGAAAACAAATTAAATTTCTCATAATATATTTCTTTTTGGTGGACGTAGTCAGTCATGACCGAAGCAAATGTCCCATTCGAACTGCTTTTGTATCACCCATCATTTATTATATATATTATTAGGTGCGCAACTAAGTTCTCGCTGTTTTTTTGATGAAAATGCAACTTTATTGTGAAAAAATGTTTACAAATGAATCATTAAAAATATTTCCCATCGCTAGCGACAACTTTTTTCCATCTTTCTGGCAGAGCTCGAATACCGTCACGGTAGAAGTGTTCGTCTTCTGAGGCTATCCACGAATCAAGCCATTTTGAGATGTCTTCATATGAGCGGAACTACTGATTAGCCAGACCATGTGCTATCTAACGGAACAAGTAATAATCGGACGGCGTAATATCTGGGAAATATGGCGGGTGGGGTAGGATCTCCCATTTGAGCGTTTCTAAGTAGGTTTTAACAGGTTTGGCAACGTGAGGCCGAGCGTTGTCATGCTGTAGAATCACTTTTTCGTGCCTCTGCTCGTATTATGGCCGTTTTTCGCGAAGTGCTCGGCTCAATCGCATCAATTGAGTTCGATACCGTTTCCCAGTGATGGTTTCGTTCGGTTTGAACAGCTCATAATAAATAACACCGCCCTGGTCCCACCAAATATACAGCAAAACCTTCGCAGCGTGAATATTCGGCCGAACCGATGACGTAGAAGCATGACCGGGCAGTCCCCATGATTTTGTTCTCTTTGGGTTGCTGTAATGAATCCATTTTTCATCACCCGTAACGATGCGATGAATAAAATTCTTCCTTTTTTGCCGCTGGAGCAGTTGTTCACAGGCGAAAAAACGACGCCCGACGTCTCTTGGCTTCAAATCATAAGGAACCTAAGCTCCTTGTTTTTGAATCATTCCCAACGCATGCAATCGCTGGGAAATGGCTTGGCGGGTAACTCCTAATGCTGAAGCAAGCTCTTTTTGCGTTTGGCACGGATCCTCATCGAGCAATGCCTCCAATTCAGCGTCTTTGAAGGTTTTTGGTCTTCCTTCACACGAACGGTCGTCAACATCGAAATCACCGTCTTTGAAGCGACGGAACCAATCACGGCACGTTGTTTCACTTAGAGTAGCATCTCCGTAAACTTTTTGGAGTTCTCGATGCGCTTCAGCCGCCGTTTTCTTCAAATGAAAGAAGAAAAGCAACACTTCCCGCAAACGACGATTATTTGGCACAAAATCAGACATTTTCACACAACCAAAAGTATATGACGCAAAAACAAAATCACTAATGTGTCAAAGCGGTTTGTTTACCATATGCCTAAGTTTGGTTCATGACGTTTCGGTTGTGTCACAATCGACCAGCACTTACTATTGAAGCCATCTCTTGAAAAACAGCTAGAACTTAGTTGCGCACCTAATATATGTATATTTTTTCATGGGTGTTGGACTGTTTTAACTACGCCTGCCTACTTCTTCCCTCCCTCATAAATTTGAAGATTAGTAGCTCAGAGAATTGGAACCTACCGACCTGTTGACCCATATGCTGTAGATTCCTTTTATTTTTTCCATATTGCAAAACTTTCCTAGTACCCTTTGTACTCCCACGCCGCGAAGAAAGTTAGGATACCTTTGAACTCAATACATTACATTTTGTTTCATTGGAAACAATAATTACTCTGTTTTTAACATTTATATCTATTGTATTACTAATACCAAGCCATACATAACTTCATTTCGTATTATTAACATTATATTTATATAAACAAAATATGGATAAGAAACATTAATTGTATATACGAGGAGGTACTGATAATTACTTAGTTTATTATATAAAACGCTACAATATTAGAAAACAAAACTTTATTTATTGACATAATCTCATTTTAGATAACATTTTGCAGAACATTCAAGAAGTAATTCTAAGCTCATCAAGAAAACCTTTTGTTTTGATCTGCAAGCCATTGCTCAAAAGCATAAGTGGCCTTGTCATTAGTTGAAAATTTTTTACTCTTTTATGAATAAATACTCCCTCACCGCGCTAAATTCAGAAAACAGAGTGGTTAATCAACTAATTCAAAAACAATATAATTAATTTTTAGCAGCGAAATAAACACTCGTGAGCAGAAGAATTGTCTTGGAAAAAGTTCGCACCTTCGGCGTTTTTCCTATGAACGATGTAAAATATAAATACGATACTTTGCTTGAGTCCAATTCGTTGATCTTCTAAAATAATATCAATGCGAGAATCAATATTTTTCGGAGTGATCACAGAAATTGATGTTTTAGAGTGGCGTTCATTTTTGACATCTAACCTTAAACTTAAATCTTTATTCAGTTTTTAATAGCGGCGTATGAGGGGCACTGATTACCCAAGATTTCTCTCATATAAACGAAAATTTTTTTTTTGCCTGGCAACTCTTTCAAAATAAACACATAATAACTAACTTTATATACAATAGATGAAAATTTCTAATTTTAACCGTATTATCGTGAGCTCAAATGCAATGTGTCATCACCATTAGACCACAGAAAATTCTAATTTTAACCGATTTTTCCATTGTATATCTAATGTAATGTACCATCACTACTAAATTACGTAGACAGAGAATTAGAGTCCTTCTAATGTGCCGTGAATGAAATGAAAACCAACGGTAAATTTTTAATCGCAGGTTCGGGTCCTGTGCAAAGAACAGAAAATTTTTCCAAAGTTTTTGTAATGCACAGACGACGTAAAAAGCGGTTAAAATTAGAATTTTTCACATAATTACACACAATTTATATGGCTTTTTCTCAGTTTAAAAAAAAATCATTTTTGTCACCGTTTAACATAAAGGTTTTAAACTTTGATAACTTATTTATAAAATATTGAAATTGTAACCATGGCAATCGTATTCAACTTTATCTGCTAGTAACTTTCCGGGCAAACTAAATATCAATATCCTCTCGTAGTTTAGTTAAAGCTAACTGTTACAAAAAATAAATTAACATTCATTAAGCATTTCTTTTCTCATGTTATAGCGCATCCTAATGTTAAGGTATTCATAACTCATGGAGGATTACTCAGTACTATAGAATCACTTACACGTGGTGTACCTGTAGTTGGTATACCTCTCTTTGGAGATCAAAAAACGAATATGATGAATGCTGTCAGAAGGGGACAAGGTTTGATGGTATCGTATGAAGATTTTTCAAAAGAAAAACTACTAGAATCTGTGAACGAAGTACTTAACAATCCAAAGTAAGTAGCATCTAAATGAAGCTAACAAAGTCAGTAGTACATTTATATTAAATATCGCTATTTATTATATTTACTTTTAATTGTCTAAACTGTTAGCTAGCTTCAGATTAATTGAAAAAATTTTAGAGATTAATTAATTCATGCTGAAGAAATTCCATTCATCTAGATTTCTAAAAAATTGTAATAACTCTCTTATAGGTATTCCCAAAATGCAAAACTCGGTTCTAAAATACTTCAAGATCGTCTAGTGAAACCTGTCGATAAGGCAGAATTTTGGCTTGAATATGTTGTCAGACATAAAGGAGCAAAACATTTACGGTCAGTGGCACTGGATCTACCATGGTACCAATATTCATCCCTCGATGTAATATTATTTTTAATAGCCGCAACGGTAGTTCCGCTTTATGTCTTTTACGTTATTTTGATTAAGAGACTGTTGAATAAAAAGAAAGTGCAAAAAATTAAATCGAATTAATAACATGTTTAATATATTAATATACTATTTTAATAAAGTATTTAAGGTTTATTACTAGTTTTATTTCCTTTTCCAATCAATTAGTCTAAAGTACTAGAATGAAATTTGATAATAAGCGGGCGAATTATTTGTCATATCGTATTTTAAGTACGACGCTGAAGTTGTTAGTTATAAAAAGCACTGCTCTAGTGAGGTAAGATATCAATTTAAAGATAACATGTATACTGACCGCGATAAATGAACACCCGGTACACATTCCAATATTTTAATAAAATTTTCAAGAAATACGAATTTTCTTCGTATTAAAAAACGCTAACAATGAGGTCGATCCTCCTCCTCTATTTCTTTCGCATTCGGTTAGTCTATTAGACATACTTACAATTACCTGTGGTATGTTATTATAAGCTTCTAAAATCTCACGTTGAATATCTATCCTCTGCCCTACCCTATCCTACACATGCTGACAAATCTGCCGAACTGGAAGATCGTTGCAAGTAATCAGCATTAGCATTATCCAAAAACTCCATAGTAACTCTCGTGATGCTCGATAATGTTTTAATCTATGCAATGCAAATGTTTGTATGGTAATTAATTTCGTAATACAATTTTATTGTTGTTTCTGCAATGTTATTCCTTGTTATCAAAAGTATAATGAAGAAATAGACGTTTAAGTGTAACAATTTTTAGATTCGAGAATTACACTTGACATCATCATTCATTCAGAAATGTAGTGCAGTCACGTTTATCTATAAACTGTTTTGTTTTACGGAATTGTGTATAAATTTATTTTAATCTAATCTATTTTAACTGTATCATTAAATTAAAAAATGCTGATCAATAGCTACGTCGACATAATTTTAACGATTCATCTGAAACCTACGTTGTCCTAAATTGTCCTAAATCACGTACTACAATATTAATCTATAAATTAAAATTCTTGTTTTTACGTGTGTTCATAAGATATTTGTTTAGAAACAACATGTACGAGGGGTGTTTCCAATATTCTGGGAATTGGTGCTATAATTAAATAACTCATACGCAATGTTATTGATGCCAGACTAGTCTTGACATGTTTATGCAACTAGCTAGTGCAATATTGTTAAGTCTGATTCAGATAGTCAACTGATGTAGACGCGTTTTAGTAGCACTGTTTTTATAACCATGGAACACGCGGGAAAATCTCAAAGAGCGATAATTTTCTTTTTGTGGAAAGAATATGTGAAAACTTCAGAAATTATTAGTCGTCTGCAAGGAGTATTTGGTGAATCTGCAGAATCCAAAACTACTGTTTATCGGTGAATCGATCGTTTTAAAGCTGGTAGAACATCACTAGAAGACGATCCACGCAATGGGCGGCCAAGCACGTCGGTAAATGAAAGAAACATTACTGCCGTCGAAAACCTACTGAAAGACGACAGGCGAATGACTATTCGTCAAATTAGTGTACACCTAGGGATAGGTACACGACAAGTTCATGACATCTTGCATGATTGTTTGGGCGTTAGCAAGGTTTCGGCGTTCTGGGTACTAAGGCTGTTGGGACCAGAACAGAAACTCAATAGGTCCGATACTTGTCGTCAACTTCAAGAGCTGCTAGACCGTTACGGTGATGAATTTTGGCAACGAATAATAACCACTGACGAAACGTGGATTCCTTATTTCAATCTTGAGACGAAAAGTCAATCCAAAGAATGGCGCAAACCTGAAGAAGGGCCTCCACTTAAGGCGCGTTTAGTTCCGTCTGTTGGAAAGTTAATGCTTACTGTATTCTGGGATTGCGAAGGGATTAGTTTCATGGATTATCTGCCGAGAGGTACTACAATTAATGCAGAATATTATTCAAATTTATTATACTGACCACTGCGACAGGCACTAGTCAAAAAACGGCCTGGAAAGTTGCATAAGCGTCCGTTATTGCAACAGGATAATGCAAGACAACACACCGCAAGAAAAACGAAGGATGTTTTGAATAATTTACGATAGGAATTCCTGCCGCACCCACTTTATTCCCCGGATCTTGCACTCAGTGATTACCATCTGTTCCCAGATTTGAAAAAACCTTTTCGGGGTGTTCGATTTGAAAGTTTAACTGACGTAAAACGTGCCATAAATAGGTGGATCGACAAGACACCGAAAAACTTCTTTGAGGACGGCTTAAAAAAATTAGTTTATCGTTGGGATAAATGTATTCAGTTAAATGGAGATTATGTTGAAAAACGACATTATAATATTGACGAAAATTAACAAAATTATAAAAATTATATGTAATTCCCAGAGCTTTGGAAACATCCCTCGTAATTTTATTTATTACTTTAAAAAAGTTTAAATAGTATAACACTATAGATACAACTATAAGATTTTGCCTTTCTCCCAGCCAATGAGAATTAACTGTCATTTGGGTCTGTTCAGAAGTTTTAAAAACTATAGAATAAAATAAAAACATTTTATCAAATTTACGCAGAAAAAAATAACCTTTACGAATATATACATATACACTACTGGCTTTAATGAGAGATCACATAGTATCGATAGAGTCGCTCTGTCTTTATACCTAGGTTTCGGTAGGGACAATTGAAATAACAGATGTGAGTGCATTCCAGGGAAGTTTGTTAATAATATCCGGATCATTATGTAAATTATGTAATCATATTTGTTAGTGTAAAATATTATATCCTTTAATCCTTTTATGACGTGTATTCAGTATTAACATTTTCCTGAAAATATTTATTTTAAAGATTTTTTTACGTTACAAGATTATAATGGTTCTAAGAAACAATTTATAGGAATTTGTGGTACCACACAGAATGTTGCAATTTCAGAAAAAAAATGTGTTAACATGGATTGTTTACATTTGATAAAGAACGTGTATAATTATCGTGAATTAGACACGTATGAAAGCATGCACATCTTAAAGAATAAAAGCCATGTGGTGAATAGTGACAATGGACCAATGCAGACGACCCTTTACGGTCTGCTTAATGTCCGAAGAAGAGAAACACAGTAATAAATCACGCGCAGGTACTTATCGGTCGTGTCCGTGTTCCCTTTTTTTATCCAATGCCATTCATCTTAGTTTAAGTAAAACAATTTTTAAAAATCTTGTGAAACGAACATTTAGTGTACGATTAGGTTCTCAACGGTGTGTACCGCGTACGGAGTGTGTTTTCGTACAGGTATTTTTCGCCGTGGTTTACCAGGTGCGACATTTTGCGGTTATCTGCTGATGATGACAACTTGGTTGTCGAAATGCGTATACAGAATTACAAAAGTTAATGTGGAAAGGGGTTATATATGAACCTTATTGATTAAACATCAATGTCATGCGTGGTATCGCTAACAAAACCAAGGGGATAATATTTAATTAGTTGTATTTAATAAATAATTTTGGTGACTTGATTATTTTGTCAGTTACTAGATTTAATTGCTTTCTATAATTATTTTTTAAATTATTTAATTACTTTTTAATTTGTGTGTTTCTATTATAAGACGATTTGTTATCTTATACTAGGTGTACCGGAAAGTCATCACCGGTTTTTCTAACAGATGTCGCTATCTTTAAGTATGCAATATTATGATTCGACACATATGTCATTTTATTCTACTGACATCAAGCTTCAAAGCCATATATGTTACTTTTTGCGAAAGTAACACTGTCATAGATTTTTACCTTTTTGAAAATGTCGAGTTTCGTGCCTGAAAAACTGCATTTGCGGCACGCATTGCTTTTCTTATTTAGTCAAAAGGAAATAGCCGCTGAAAGTCATCGTTTGCTGGTAGAAACTTACGGTGAGCATGCTCCAACCATAAAAACATGTGAGGCGTAGTGTCGACAATTCAAAAGTGGTGATTTCGATGTGCAAGACAAAGAATGTTCAGATAGACAGAACGAGTTTGAAGATGCGGAACTAGGAGCTATGGGATGAAGACCCAACCTAAAGAAAAAAACAATTGGCAAAAGCGTCAAATGTGTCCCAAGAATCGATTACGAGCAATGGGAAAAATGCAAAAGATGGGAAAATGGGTGCCAATCAAATGAATGACAGGCAAATGGAAAATCGAAAAATCGTCTATGAAATGTTGCTTCAAAGGTATGATCGGAAGTAATTTCTACATCGAATAGTGCCGGGTGATGAAAAATGTATCTATTTCGAAAATCCTAAGCACAAAAAGTCATGGTTATCACCTGGCGAAACCGGTCCATCGACGCCAAATACAAATCGTTTTGGTCGCAAGACCATGCTCTGTGTTTGGTATGACCAAAGTGGCGTGGTGTATTACGAACTGTTGAAACCTTGTGAAACAGTTAATACTGATCACTACCGACAACAAGTTATCAATTTGAACCATGCATTGATAGGAAAACGTCCAGAATGGGCCCGAAGACACGGTAAAGTGATTTTACAGCACCATGAGGCATCGTCTCATACAGCAAAACCGTTCAAGGAAGTTTTGAAAGCATTTAGATAGGATACGCACTTGCAGAGCAGCACTTCGCTAATTTTGAAGAAGTTAGAAAACGGTTCGATAAATGATTTCGCTCAAAGGACAAACAGTTTTTTGGAATGACATCCATAAATTGCCTGAAAGACGGGCAAGAATTGAATGGCCATTACTTTGAATAAATAAGTTGTCCATTTTCTTGAAAATTATGTAATTTTTTTACGAAAAAACCGGTAATGACTTTCCGGTATACCTGGTACGTAGGCCCAGAACTGTTGAACAATAAAATTGCTATTATTACTTATTATTGTTATTATTTTCATTATTATTATTAATGTTAAATGGCTTACTTATCAATTTCTTCTAAATTGATCCTTTTAAAGTGCAATCGTCCATAAGTAATCATTTAATAATTGAAAACTAATTTTTTTAAACATTTCATGTATGTTAATAGTACGTTTGCTATATTTTAATTTACATGCTTTGAACTTCCAGAAAAAATAAGCGTTTATAATCTTTTTAATTTTCAGAAATGATCGAGAAATATAGTACTTCGGATCAAGCGTCGCGATCACCATTTTTAATGACAATTTTATTTGGAATGTTGACAGATATTGTAACCGATACAACATTATCTCAGGAAAATATGCAAAAATTGTTGAAAAGCGATGAGGAGTTCGATGTAGTTATAGTAGAAGAACTCTTTGGTAGTGCAAGTCTTTTAGCCGTCGCTAATCATTTTAACACACCATCTGTACTTATGTCATCTATTGGGCCTTCATTCTTCACGAATCATTTATTTGGTAATCCTGACATTCCCTCGTATATGACCAATATGTTGTTGGAACCACCAGTACATACCAACTTCTCCAGAAGGGTATATAATTACGTATTGTATAAATATCAAAAACTGTTTTATCACCTTTACTGTTTTCCAAAACAAAATGAGCTTGTTCATAAATATTTCCCTGAGACACCACATATTTACGACATTATTTACAACGTTTCTTTGATTTTGCACAATTCGGACGAATCATACAATGAACCAGTACCAATGTTACCAAATATGATCAATATTGGAGGATATCATGTCGAGACACCTAAAAAATTACCTGAGGATTTACAAAATATATTAGATAATGCTAAGAATGGAGTTATTTATTTCAGTATGGGTTCAGTTTTGAAAAGTAAAGACCTTCCTGAAGCTGTGCAAAAAGACATCTTACATGTACTGTCGCAATTCAAAGAAACTGTCTTGTGAAAATTTGAAGTAGACCTGCCTAACAAACCGTCTAACGTTATAATTCGAAAATGGTTTCCACAAGCAGATATATTAGGTAGGTTTATAACTTAAGCATATAAAACACGATAATAAAGGGTGTTTCAAATTTTGCGGTATTTTTAAAGAATAAATAAAATACATAATTTGGATTCACTTTCAAAAACTTTATATTGGTAATTGAAGTATCAGTTATAACATTTATATGCGAAAAATAATATCTGACAAATGCCTTCGTCTTCTAGCTCCACAGACGTCCATTCTTTTGTTAAAATTTTCAATGACATTTTGACATAATTGAGTCTCTATTTCACTAATGACACGAATAATTTCATCTTTCAAAGCAGGAATTGATTGTGAATTGTTTTTATAAACATGACTTTTCACACAACCCCAAAAAAAGTCTAACGGTGTCAAATCAGATGATCTTGGTGGCCAATTAACATCACCGTTTCTTGAGATTACACGTCCAGGAAATTTTTTTCTCAATAAATCAATTGATTCATATGCAAAATGAGGTGTAGCGCCATCCTGTTGAAATCACATATCCTCTAGATCAGTATTCATTAATTCGGGCCATAAAAATTTGTTTATCATCCAACGATATCGATCACCATTGACAGTTACAGCTTCGCCAGCAGCATTTTCAAAGAAGTAAGGTCCAATTACATCACCTGGCCATAATGCACAACAAACAGTAACTCGTTTAGGATGCATAGGTTTCTCATGAATAATTCGTGGATTTTCCCCACTCCAGATACGGCAATTTTGTTTATTAATATAACCACCAAGTTCAAAATGTGCCTCATCGGAAAACATTATTTTTTGAAAATAACCAGCTGCTTGTTCATTGATGAAATTGACAAATGAACGAGGTTTTAAATGATCTAATACCTTCAGTTCCTGTGTTATTTGAACCTTATATGCGTTCAGAGCTAAACCCTTGTGTAAAATACGCCATGTTGTTGATCCACTAAGTCCAAGTTTTTGTGAACGTCGTCTAATGGACATTTCAGGACCTTCAGTAACACTTTCACGAACCCAACCATAATGCAATTTATGGCACATTAAAAGAACAGCATTAACAATTCACTTTCCCGGGATCTAATGGTGATGGCTCATTCCCGGAGAGAATGAGATCGCGGGTTCTAGTCCCACGCGAAGAACATAACTTTTTTAAATAATGTGTGCATTATATATACGATATAAAAGAGAAATTAAGATTAGAATTTTTCAATTTAGCATCATACAAGCGCATAATTAGATGCGATTTATAAAGCTTTTTCTGATATGTTGGTTTAAAAAAGTAATTGTTTTATCACCGTTCAACTTAATGATTTCAAACTTTGACAACTTATTTATAAAATATTATAATTGTAACCATAGCAACCATATCCAATTTTGTCTACTAATAACTTTCCAGGCTAACTAGATATCAATATTTCCTCGTAGTTTACCTAAAGTTAACTTATAATAACTAAATTAATATTCCGTAAGCATATCTTTCCTCATGTTATAGCAGATTCTAATATCAAGGTATTCATAACTCATGAAGGATTACTCAGTACTATAGAATCACTTACACGTGGTGTACCTGTAGTTGGTATACCTGTCTTTGGAGATCAAATAATGAATATGTTGAACGCTGTCAGAAGGGGACAAGGTCTGATGGTACCCTATAGAGATTTTTCAAGAGAAAAACTATTAGAATCTGTGAACGAAGTACTTAACAATCCAAAGTAAGTAGTATCTAAATGAAGCTAACAAAGTCAATAGTACATTTACGAGGATAGTTTGACAAGTAGTAAGAATGACACATAGGTGGCGCTCTAATTGGTAAAACAAATGGACTGTAATTTAGGTTGCCTATTTATATGTTTACATTCCGATATTTAGATAAATCCGTTGACTAGTTTATTTTTGACAGTTGATTGAAAAAGAAGCAACACGTCGTTTTGTTAAAATGGAAAAAGCAGAGTATCGCGCGGTGATTAAATACTTCGTAACTAAGGGTATGAAAGCTACCGAAGTAGATGGGTAAATGAATTTAAACGTGGTAGATCAAGCTGTGTTGATGAAGCGCGTTCTGGAGCACCCAAAATCGTGACTTCTAAGGAAATGATTATAAAAATCCATAATAATATTATTACGCAAGATCGACGACTCAAAGTGAGAGAGATAGCAGATATGGTAAATATTTCAACAGAACGCGTACACCACATTTTAACGAAAGAATTTGGCCTTTCCAAGCTTTCGGCGAGATGGGTGCCGCGATTGCTTACGACTGATCAAAAGTTCACTCGTTCGCGCATTTCCAATGAGTGTTTGGACCTTTATAAGCGGAATCCGGTTGATTTTTGTAGGCGATTTGTTACTTGCGATGAAACTTGGATACACTACAGTACACCCGAAACTAAACAACAGTTGAAACAATGGTTAGAACGTGGTTCTGCACCTTCAAAAAAAGCGAAAACCACTTTATCGGCGAACAAGGTAATGGCATCAATTTTTTGGGATTCAAGGGGCATTTTGCTCATTGATTACCTTCAGAAAGGTGTCACAATAAACGGACAATATTATGCAGGACTTCTACAAATATTAAATGTTGAGATTCGTGCTAAACGACCAGGAATGGCAAAGAAAAAGATTCTGTTTCACCAAGACAACGCTCCCTCGCATACCAGCACAGTTGCGATGTCCAAAATGCTCGAGTTGCATTTGCAATTAGTACATTTAAGGCTTCTGCCAATTGTTTATGAGTTTGAGTTGGGTCTTCATCCAATAACTCCTGCAGTTTCGCGTCTTCAAACTTTTTCGATTTGTCAGAATGTTCTTTGTCTTGCACATCGACATCAACACTTTTGAATTATCGAAGCCACGTCTCGCATGTTTTTATGGTTAGAATATACCGTAAGTTTACCGTAAGAAAAGTAATGCGTGTCGCGAATGCACTTTTTCAGATACGAAACTGCATTATTGAAGAGGTAAAAATCTATGACAGTGTTACTTTCGCAAAATATAACATGTATGGCTTTGAAGCTTGATGTTATATAGTATAATAACATGACATGTGTCAAATCATAACATTGCATACTTAAGTCTAGCGACATTTGTGAGAAGAACCGGTAATGATTTTCCGGAGCGCTATGAATAACGAGAAACTTGCGAAATACATTGCATGAACCTCGGTGATAAAATCGCTGTCAATATTTCAATTCTCAAGAATTTCGGACATCTGTAAACTAGTTTTAATAACATTTGGTTAAAAAGTCGTGACGTCACATTCAGTCATTCTGGATCGGTCTGTACAATATAGCATAAACATATTTGTTCTACAGAAAAGGTCACTGTAAGTCTTTGGTGAACTACTTTTCAGATAGATGTACGTCTCACCTGAGGCTTACCTGATTTCATTTACCCGCCTCATACTAACAACGAAACATCTACTGTGAGGTGACATTTTAATCGTCTTTTTTTCACGAATCCTTCGATTGCGTTTATTTTAATCAATTTTTACCTATCCTTAATTATAATAATTACTCGCAGGCCGTATTGTGTGATTGGTGCATTTTTCTTTCCTCACCCATCATTTTTTCTAACGATCTTACCTTCTCCTTCCTGGTAGTATAAAAAATCAGTGATGCGCGAAACGCGTTCTTTTTGCAGTCTTATCGCCTTCAACAACAGCTCGCAAGTTCTTGCGTCCTTACGCCTTCTTAACCCATGTACGTCTGTACAGTTTTGATGCGTATTAACCTCATGTTGTCGTGATCCTCCTTCCGGTAATACAGGACAGCCTCTCTTGCAAGGTAAGTATTCCTTTGTTTTGTAATTGATTCTTTCCTTTTCAATCTTTTAGGCAATATTCTTCAAAACAGACAAGTAAACTCCATGCACATAGTCTCTGTGAGTACATTTGCACATTTTTGCATTTAATACTAAAGGTAACAAGTAACTTGAATTCCTTGCCTTAATCCATAACTGCTAGTTAATTTTCTTATGTGATTTATTGCTATTATTTTGTTGGTTTTCTTTTGTTCGTGGGAAGCGCTCATTAAGTGGCACATATATTATCCAACATTTCTCTTGTACCAACCACTAGTGTGAACCTACTATACTTATAGGTGGGAATTATAAGGTTCTGAACTGTAACGAAAGCGTTTCTTTTTTAAAATACATTTTTAATATTAATATCTTTTTTTATACCGTGTAATTCAAAGACAGTTGAACGTATACAATAAACTTGTATAGACCTTAACTTTTTCTTCTCTTACTGCAACAGGGACCCCTTTTCTTTTTGGTCTTAGTTAACTGAACACCGAACAAATTTGATTGATGCACCTTTTGCTTCAGTATTGGCTTAGAACTTTCAGGGTAACAATACTGTGGCGTCCAATTAGAATTAATTAACAGGGACAGCCACCACTCACCGAGATTATTTCTTGAGGTCGTTTAGCACCCAGGAGGTTAAGCGAAAAGATTGTTTTTTAAGTGAGAATACGTGCGTTTATTTGTTGTCTTAATATGCGCAGGGCGGGATGTTACAATACAAACGTTACATCGCATGTTTTAAAGCATTGCCTAGCTCTACAATCTTTCAATTATTTTGATCATTTTTAATAAATAAATAAATATCATTCTTATACAAGAAGAAAAGTGAAATAGTTTTCGGATGTTAGCAGCAGATGCTATAATTCATTAGAATTGATCTACACAGATAGCCTCCAACATCAGAAACACAACAATATACTTATCTATAAATATACTTATATATAATTATATATATATATATATATATATATATATATATATATATATATATACAAATATACTTATCTATAAAGAATTTCTATTTTGTTTTATGCAGTTTAGCATATATTTATTTTAATCTAATCTATTTCATCGGTATTATTAAATAAAAATGTGCTGACCAACCGTTATGTCGACATAATTTCAACGACTCATCTGAATCTTACGTTGATTATAATTGTGCTAAATCACGTACTGAAATATTAATTATACGCCAAATGTTATCATAATCATCGAATATAACTTAAATTCTTCAACGTCTTCACAGGTGAATAAAAATTATATCATTTTCAGTAGATACGAGAAATTGTCAATGAAAATGGACTTGTACTATTAAAACTTTACTAATTTTGAACAATAACACTTTCATTATATAATATTTTTATTTTTCTGTTTTATAAAAGTATAAAAGACAGCATCCTTTTTGACGACGTGCAAATTTTTATCAATTAACAGAATTTGAATGTGGCAACTTAAGCGATTATGCATTCGTTGCTGCTGATCGTGTAGGAAAGTGTCGCTGCAGCTTTGTGTTGGTGAAAATGTGAAGAAAATAATGAGGAATGACATAGTTTACGACTTAGACACCCCCAGACGCACCACTGATCATGAAGATCGTATTCTTCGACTTGTCGTTCTTAAGGGCTGTTTCTTGTCAACAAAGGAAATTGATGATAGATGAATAGGTTTAATTAATCAATAGAGAATTCGATCTTTTAGGCTTAGTTCGTACCGACCATTTCTCCGCTTACTTCTAACTTCACGCCATAAAATTTCAAGGCCATAATAGTACAACAAAAATTTGCACTGGAATGAGGAATAGAATCTAATTTTCACTGATGACTCTCAATTTTGTTTATGAACTACCTATGGTCGTGAAATAGCCAGAAGATATTTCTGAGAAAAAACAAACTTGCGATATACGGTTCTTATTCAATCTTATGGTGTTAGCAGGGGTCTATTTGTGTAGATTACTTCTAATAGTAATACAGGCGACATTAAATGCGATCCATTACGTCAGTAATGTTCTCGAATTACATTTTCAACAACTGGTAAATTCAGTTTTCCAACAGGATAATGCGTCTCAACATACTGCGAGGGTTACACCAGAGTGTTCAGGGGGATAATGATAATTTTCATTGCTTGTCATGACCTTCCAGTTCCTCAGTTTTCTGACAATTTGCAGGATACAGTAGGGCAGAGGATAAATAATTTACAACTGCTCTCAAATAAAGTAGACTTTCTTCAATAAAAGATTTTAGAAGACTTTAGAAGATAGTGGTATGCTATCACAAGCTATCCTTGATTCGCTAGTTTCAAGTATGCCCAATAAACTTATCTGAATTCGCAAGAAATTTCAACGCATTATTAGTGTCTATATGTGTTATTACGTTAATATCTTGATAAAATTGTTATAATAATATAGTAACATGATTTACTGCCCAACAGAAAAAAAAATAATAATGCGATATGAACATAGTACATACAGTGCTTATATAAAAAAAGAATTAACATAAGTAGCCAAACTTAAAATTAAATATGTGTGTCATCATTTCTTTATACGAAGAAAACACATACTTCTCGCCGAAGGCCGATCGCTATGCTCAGATATATTTGGTGGTACAGTGTGTACCACAAAAATCGCTATGCTCAGTTATACTTATATTTGTTGGTATAGTGGGTACCACAAAAGGTTTACGATGTAAATATATGAAGATACATATATCTGCTGAATACATGCAGGATAGTTTTTACACCTTTTAAACATTAGCAGTCCGAGCACATCCATATTTCAAAACATAATAGTGATTTGTATTCGGGTAAATATAGTAATGCGCGTAATATGTGAACAATTCTTTTCTTTGATTTTAAAAAAGAATTATTCGTAAATATATAATTTTATATATGAAGTGTAAATAAAATCAAAGAAAAGAATCATTCGTATGTATAATATTCTATTACATTTATATTCCTTAATAATGAAACAGAATTTCCAATTAATTTATAGGATAACTATTCTGATAATACGATTTTATGATTAACGTATATATAAATACATGTTTTTGCGTAAATGCAATGATCTAGTTGTTTAGATCTACATTTTGTATTGCTAATATTAATATTGCATTTGATCTATTGATATGATGATCGACGTAAAAAGTTCTGCATCAAATCACCACATTACCTTTGGCTTTCAAATTAGTAGAATAATTTAGACGATAACTAATATAAATTTAATAAGTTCATCGTCATCTTCATCAACCAATCTAAATTGGCATTAATTTAAAACAATCAGAAGGTATATCGCCAAAACTTTTACTTAAAATACTTCGGAATCGAAATATTAGGTTAACAAAATGAAATATTCTATAGAAAACAGTACGCAAAATGCACTGTGAAAGTTGATTCTTCGCGTTCCACAAATCTTCGCAATTTTGCTGAGTGAAGTTAATATATATACTTTTTAAATATTGCCCAAACTGCAGGGGAGACGATAAACTATTTGAATTATATATTATGCACACCATTGTTCGTTTCTTTTTAAATGAAAGATACAAGAGCTCTCTTTCTAGTTTGATATCACGTTACGGCTCGATTTAAAGATATATAGCAACAAATGCGGTTTAGATCGTAAATCTTTTTGTGGTAATTATTTCTCGTACGTACTTATGCACTTACTATGTCGGATCTTACCCTGTCGCGCATATAAAAATTGACCACTCTATTTATAACCAAATTCTATATCCTGATCAAATAATTAGATAGCTTTTTTTATTAAAGCTCGTTATATTACTTCAAGCTATTATTAATTACGAAAGGAAATAAAACTAGTAACATCTCTTAAGTACTTTATTAAAATGGTATATGAGCATGTTAAATAAGTTATTAATTCGATTTGATTTTTTGCACCTTCTTTTTACTCAGCAACCTCTTAATCATAATAACGTAAAATACATAAAACGGAACTACCGTGGCGGCTATTAAAAACAGTATTACGTCGAGGGATGAATATTGGTACCATGGTAGATCCAGTGCCACTGACCGTAAATGTTTTGCTCCTTTATGTCTGACAACGTATTCAAGCCAAAATTCTGCCTTATCGACAGGTTTTACTAGACGATCTTGAAGTATTTTAGAACCGAGTTTTGCATTTTGGGAAAACCTACAAGAGAGTTGTTATGAATAAAATTTCTTCAGTAAGGATTACTTAATTTCTAAAACTTTTTCGATTATTCTGTTTACACAGTTCAAAATAAATTTGTATAATAAATAATGATATTTAATATAAAACTACTATTGACTTTGTAAGCATCATCTAGATGTTACTTACTTTGGGTTGTTAAGTACTTCGTTCACAGATTCTAATAGTTTTTCTCTTGAAAAATCTCTATAGGGTACCATCAGACCTTGGCCCCTGCTGACAGCGTTCATCATATTCATTGCTTGATCTCCAAAGACGGGTATACCAACTACAGGTACACCACGTGTAAGTGATTCTATAGTACTGAGTAATCCTCCATGAGTTATGAACAACTTAACATTGGGATGCGCTGTAACATGAAATAAGAGGCGCTTATCAAATGTTAAATTATTTATCATAACAGTTAACTTTAAGTAAACTCGGAGGGAATATTGATGTATAGTTAATATGGTTGCCACAGCTAGACTTATAATATTTTGTAAACAAGTTGTCAAAGTCTGACATTCATAAGTTGAGCGGTAATAAAACAATAATTTTTTTAAACAGTATGTCTGTGAAAAAGCTATATAAAGTTTCGCTTATTCATTAAGTATTTGCTGAAATACGGAATGTTTCTTCAGTGTGTGTGCCTCGAATGCCAATCGAGCTAATCGCTGTTTATAATATATATGAATATAAAGCTTACAGTTTCTACTATGAAAATCATAAAATATTGTCGTCCACAAATGTCCTCCGTGCTTTCTATATGACTTCTACACCGTCGTAGGGCATCCGTAGACTATGTCTACGAATCTGCTAAATAGCGACATTTGTCACATATCCTGTATTAAATGTATGTTCTGTGTCGTTAACTAAAGCAGGTAGATAGCAACTTTTTTGTCAACACAGTACATGGAAACTATTTTAAATAGTCGATGTGGGTTTATGCTATTTATAATTAGCACTGATCTTTCCTTGTTAAAAAAGAATAGATTTAGTAAAGAATGTAACTGTATGAAACTAAAATATTTTAAAGAATAATCTTTGGAAGGAGATACGAAGGCGGGATCTAGGTGAGACCAAATCTGCTGATATTCCTGACCAATTAAGGGATATTGAGTTGATTAACAAGTTATAATATCAAATCGATACCATATTATTGTTTTATGTACTTAAGTTATAAACCTACCTAATATATCTGCTTGTGGATACCATTTTCGAATTACAACGTTCGATGGTTTATCAGGCAGGTCTTCTTCAAATTTCCACAAGACAGTTTCTTTGAATTGTGACAGTACATGTAAGATATCTTTTCGCATAGCATCGGGAAGGTGTCTACTTTTCAAAACTGAACCCATACTGAAATAAATAACTCCATTCTTAGCATTATCTAATATACTTTGTAAATCCTTAGGTAATTTTTTAGGTAGCTCGACATGATACCCTCCAATACTGACCATATTTGGTAACATTGGTACTGGTTCATTATACGATTCGTCCGAATTGTACAAAATCAAAGAAACGTTGTATATAATGTCGTAAATATGTGGTGCCTCAGGGAAATATTTATGAACAAGTTCATTTTGTTTAGGATAATAGTAAAGATGAAAGAAAAGCTTTTGAAATTTATACAAAACGTAGTTATATACTCTTTGGTAGAAACTGTTATGTAGTGGTGTTTCCATCAAAACATTGGTCATATATGAGGGTATATCAGGATTGCCGAATAAATGATTCGAAAAGAATGATGGTCCAATAGCTGACATAAGTACAGTTGGTGCGTTAAAATGATTAGCGACAGCTAAAAGAGTTTCAGTAGCAAAGAGTTCTATCAGAACTACATCGAACTGCTCATCGCTTTTCAACAATTTCTGCACATTTTCATGACTTAACGTTCTATCAGTTATAATATCTGTCAGCATTCCAAATATAAGTGTCATTAAAAATGGTGATTGTGATAGGTTGTCTGAAGTACTATGCTGCTTCGCCATTTCTGAAAATTGATAAGATCATCGTTTATTTTCTCCGTAAAACCCAATGAACATAAATTATAGTAACGCAAATATAAAGGTGTTTCTAATTGCGCATTTTTTAAAGAATAAATGAAATATAGATGGCGCACTGAATTTGTCTGGGTATGTGGACATTTAATAAGTGTGATGTATGACATTTATAGAAATGGCATCTTACACGGTACAACAACGCGTTCAAATTATTGAATTATTTTATGAAAATCAGCGTTCTGTAAAAAGAGTTTTTTGAAAATTACGTGAACTTTATGGTTTACATAATCGTCCATCTGAAAGCACTATTGGTCGAATTATTAAAAAATTTCAAGAGACCGGGAAAAATACGGTCGTCGTAGTGGTCGTTCACAAGAAAATATTGGGTTGGTTCGTGAAAGTGTTGCTGAAGATCCTGAAATGTCCATTAGCCGACGTTCCCAACAACTTGGACTTAGTGGATCAACATGGCGTATTTTACACAAGGATTTAGCTCTGAATGCATATAAGGTTCAAATAACACAGGAACCGAAGCCATTAGATCATTTAAAATGGCATTCATTTGTGAATTTCATCAATGAACAACCAGCTGATTTTTCTAAAAAAATAATGAGGCACATTTTGAATTTGGTGTTAATAAAAAAAATTGCCGTATCTGGGGTGAGTAAAATCCACGAATTATTCATGAGAAACCTATGCATCCTAAACGAGTTGCTGCTTGGTGTGCATTATGGTCAGATGGCACAATTAGAACGTACTTCTTTGAAAATGCTGCTGGTGAAGCTATAACTGTCAATGGTGATCGATATCGTCGGATGATAAAAGAATTTTTGTGGCCTGAATTAATGAATATTGATCTAGAGGATATGTGGTTTCAACAGGATGGCGCTGCACCTCACTTTGCACACGAATCAATTGATTTATTGAGAGAAAAAATTCCTGGACGTGTAATCTTAAGAAACGGTGATGTTAATTGGCCACCAAGATCATGTGATTTGACACCGTTAGACTATTTTCTCTGGGGTTATGTGAAAAGTCAAATTTATGTTGAAATTTAGTTTAAAACAACACTAATTTACCAATCTATTAAGTTTATTCTGAAGATGAAAGCAATCACCAATGATCTTGATATTTATTATAAATTCATCAGCAAAGGGAAAACTGGGAATTTACAAAACATTAGTTATTTATTAATAAATAAATTAAATAATAAAGGACTAAGATTCGAGCCTTGCGGAACACCTGAGCTGGGAATAAATTCATCCGAAGACAAACCGTTGTAGAAAACATAACATTTATGATTGTATAAATAGGATTTTATTAAACCAAAGATGAAGGAAAAACCTAAAATAACTTAATTTATGCAGAAAAATTGTGTTTTATAGCATCAAAAGCGGGTGAAAAGTATATATGTACATCATCAACTTCTCTCATTCTATCCAAAAAATCATCAACTTGTTTGAGAAAGTGTGGATAAATTTGTAATATTTGAACGCCGATGTATAAATCCGTGCTGGTTTGTCCATAAAAATGAACAAGAATATATTAAAATTTTGATCAAAATATTGAAAATAAATCTGCCATTGAGGTCCGTATGGTATTCTTTCATTGAACTTACCTGCCCATTCTTCAGCAAGTCCAGTTAAATGAATGGTTCTAAAATTTTCAATAGGTTCCTTTTCTTTAAAAGCAGCTACGAAGGTGACGTTATGTCCCCTTTGCGCTAGTTGCTTCATTAAAATAAACCCGACGGTATAATGGCTGTGACTGGCAGCAGGGAATATACTCAGAATTCTGAGACCATTAACACAAAGTACACAAAAGATCAAGCCTAGTAATACGCGCATTTTATTATAGATTTGAGGGAAGATGTCCCAGTGATGAAACTACTTGAATATTTTTTTACATCAACTTATTTTAAAGTTCACAGAACATGTGAAATAAACAATTTCAAAAAGTTATAGAGTCTGAACAACCTATTATTAAACGACGATCTACAGTGAAATGTTGCGGATGAATGCTAGTGATTTAGTTGCCACGGTCACTTGGAATATGTTTCTCGTTAGATAAGCAATATAAAACATGTAGATAACAAACGATTAGCATAATCAAATAGATGACTACATTGTATAACGAAATCTATAAATAGGTTGTTAATTTGGCGTCATAGGAATCTACATAAAAGATTATATAACGAGACAGTTTGTTTTCGTGTTTGAATGTCTAATCGCCCCAATTCTACTAAGCTTCAAATTAAGTTGAAAAGAGTACTAATTAATCAATTAGTACTTTTTTATCTGTTTACAATCAATTACACTAAGAGAGAAATGAATTATGTTTAGATTCGAGTTAGGATTAGCAAATTTATGTATCTTATGAGGCAATACATGTTGTGGAATTTTTTGTCACTTTTACAAGAATCAAACGAGGAATAAAATGAGTGTATAAAGTTTTTATGGAATTTTAGAAACACTTCGTAATTGGTAAATAATAAAATTTAAAAACTTTGTTAATCATTTGATGTTTAGGTGAGGGCGCTGAAGTTCATGGTAAATTGTCAGTCATTGAACGCCATTAGTGAACATGGAGCAGTGGCCAGTCACCCATCATGTTGTGTAAAAGCGTTTTATAAAAATGGTCATCCGCGACAACTGTGAGAAGGTTATTTCGCACTCAGTTCAATATTCCACATCATGGGCGGGTACCGTCTATTCACACAATTAATGTATGGGTACAAAAGTTCGAAGAAACTAGGACTACTTTAAATTTAAAACGTAAAGGAGCAGCAAGAAGTGTTAGAACACCGGAAAACATTGATATGGTTCGAAATGCCATGACCAGTAGCCCAAAACGTTCTGTGAAGAAATACGCAGTAGCACTGAATATTTGTGAACCGTCGATACGTCGAATTTTACATAAGGACTTAAGTTTTAACCCCTACAAGATTCAAATTGTTAAAGAATTACAAGAAGCTGATTTGGTTTCTCGCATGAATTTTTGTCAAGAAATGTTGTGACGCTTGAATAGTGACGAAAACTTAATCCACCATATGTTTATGTCATATGAAGCCCATTTTCATCTAAACGGCTATGTAAATAAACAAAATAGCCGATATTGGAGCGCTGAAAACCCTCTTCACTTACATGAGAAACCTTTGCATAGTTCTAAGGTGACAGTATGGTGTGCCCTTTCATCATCTGGCATTCTTGGACCATTCTTTTTTGAAGACGAACGAGAAAATGCTACAGCCGTTACTGCAGTTCATTACACAAACATGGTCACAACATTTTTGAGACAAAAGCTGGTTCGATTTCCAGAGATTACGTGGTTCCAGCAAAATGGTGCTACCAATTATACTGCTCGTATGTTTATTGCTGCTTTACGGGAAGGCTTTCCGAACTATATCATATCCAAAAATGGAGACATTGTTTGGCGGGCTAGGTCGCCAGATTTGATCGCATGCGACTTTTTTCTTTGGAGTTGGCTCAAGAGCAAGGTGTACGTTGAGCGATCACAAACGTTAGCAGAACTAAAACTAAAAATTCAAGAAGAAGTTGCACGCATCACACATTAAACTTTACAGTGAGTAATGGGAAATTTTCGAATAAGACTACAAGAGTGCGTAGATCGTAATGGTGCCCATCTCTCAAATGTTTTAAAAAAATAAAATGGCAAGTCTAACTTAACTGAAAACTAAAAAACGTTAGTTTAAAATAAAAACTTATGTAGACACAGTAGTTTTAAATTTTCCCGCTTCACTGACGAACCCTGTATTTTACAGAAATTACTATAAAATGGTAAAAAATTGTAATAATAGAATAGGGGAGTGTGGTACACACTGGGACGCTGTCACAATAACATACCATTTAAATTTGGCGCATTATTTTAGTTTACTAGTGCTGCCAACGTGGACGCTGTAGCCAATCCAATATGGCCGCAA